>OU342742.1:472595651-472883796 GCA_910589775.1 Avena eriantha | reverse complement strand
ACATGCAATGACTCTAGTTGAGGTTCATGAAAAGAACACACATGCAATGACACTGGTGGATCCATGTGTGGTATGTTTAGAAGAACACACATGCAAGGACTCTAGCTATGGTTCATGAATAGTACACACATGCAATGAGACTGGTGTATCCAAATGTGGTTCATGAGAAGAACACACATGCAATGACACTGGGTGTGGTTCATGAGAAGAACACGAATGCAATGACACTGGTGGATCCTTATGGGGTTTGTTTAGAAGAACGCACATGCAATGAATCTAGCTGTGGTTCATGAGAAGAACACACATGCAATGACACTGGTGGATCCATGTGTGGTTTGTGAAAAGAACAGACATGCAATCACACTAGTTGGATCAATGTGTGGTTTGTGGAAAGAACAGACTCAATGAATCTAGCTGTGGTTCATGAAAAGAACACACATGCAATGACACTGGTGGATCCATGTGTGGTATGTTTAGAGGAACATACATGCAATCACACTGGTGGATCCATGTGTGGTTTGTTTAGAAGAACGGACATGCAATGACTCTAATTGGATCCATGTGTGGTTTGTTTAGAGGAACGGACATGCAATGACACTGGTGGATCCATATGTAGTTTGTGGAAAGCACAAACATGCAATGACTCCAGCTGTGGTTCATGAAAAGAACAGACATGCAATGACACTGGGTGGATCCATGTGTGGTTCATGAGAAGAACACACATCCAATGACATTGGTGGATCCTTATGTGGTTTGTGAGAAGAATAGACATGCAATGACACTGGCTGTGGTTCATGAGAAGAACAAACATGCAATGACACTGGTGGATCCTTATGTGGTTTGTTTAGAGGAAAAACATGCAATGACACTGGGTGTGGTTCATGAAAAGAAAAGACATGCAATGACACTAGTGGATCCTTATGTGGTTTATTTAGAAGAACGCACATGCAATGACTGTAGCTGTGGTTCATGAAAAGAACACACATGCAATGACACTGGTGGATCCTTATGTGGTTTGTTTAGAAGAACACACATGCAATGACACTGGTGGGTCCTTTTGCTGTTTGTTTAGAAGAACACACATGTAGTGACTCTAGTTGTGGTTCATGCAAAGAACACACATGCAATGACACTGGCGGATCCTTATGTGGTTTGTTGACAAGAACACACATGCAATGACACTGGTGGATCCTTATGTGGTTTGTTTAGAACGACATACATGCAATGGCACTGGTGGATCCTTATGTGGTTAGTTTAGAAGAACACACATACAATGACTCTAGCTGAGGTTCATGAAATGAACAAAATACAATGACACTAGTGGATCCTTATGTGATTTGTGAGAAGAACACACATGCAATGTCACTGGTGGATCCATGTGTGGTTCATGAGAAGAACACACATGCAATGACACTGGTGGATCCATGTGTGGTTTGTTTAGTAGAACACACATGCAATGACTCTAGCTGAGGTTGATCAAAGAACACACATGCAATGACACGGGGTGATCTATGTGTGGTTCATGAAAAGAACAGACATGCAATGACACTAGGTGGATCCATGTGTGGTTTGTTTAGAGGAATAGACATGCAATGACACTGGGCGTTGTTCATGAAAAGAACAGACATGCAATGACACTAGTGGATCCATATGTGGTTTGTGGAAAGCAAATACATGCAATGACTCTAGCTGTGGTTCATGAAAAGAACAGACATGCAATGACATTGGGAGGATCCATGTGTGGTTCATGAGAAGAACACACATCCAATGACACTAGTGGATCCTTATGTGGTTTGTGAGAAGAACATACATGCAATGACACTAGCTATGGTTGATGAGAAGAACAGACATGCAATGACACTGGTGGATCCTTATGTGGTTTTTTTAGAGGAACAGACATGCAATGACACTGGGTGTGGTTCATGAAGACAACAGACATGCAATGACACTGGTGGATCCTTATGTGGTTTGTTTAGAAGAAGACACATGCAATGACTCTAGCTGAGGTTCATGAAAAGAACACACATGCAATGACACTGGGTGATCCTTATGTGGTTCGTTTAGAAGAACACACATGCAATCACTCTAGCTGTGGTTCATGAAAAGAACACACATGCAATGACACCGGTGTATCCATCTATGGTCCATGTGAAGAACACACATGCATTGACACTGGGTGTGGTTCATGAGTAGTACACACATGCAATGACACTGGTGGATCCTTATGTGGTTTGTTTAGAAGAACACACATGCAATGACTCTAGTTGTGGTTCATGAGAACACACATGCAATGACACTGGTGGATCCATGTGTGGTTTGTGAAAAGAACAGACATTCAATCACACTAGGTGGATCCATGTGTGCCTTGTGGAAAGAACAGACATGCAATGAATCTAGTTGTGGTTCATGAAAAGAACACACATGTAATGACACTGGTGGATCCATGTGTGGTATGTTTAGAGGAACATACATGCAATCACACTGGTGGATCCATGTGTGGTTTGTTTAGAAGAACATACATGCAATCACTCTAGGTGGATCCATGTGTGGTTTGTTTAGAGGAACATACATGCAATGACACTGGGTGTGGTTCATGAAAAGAACATACATGCAATGACACTAGTGGATCCTTGTGTGGTTTGTTTAGAAGAACACACATGCAATGACTCTAGCTGTGGTTCATGAAAAGAACACACATGCAATGACACTGCTGGATCCTTATGTGGTTTGTTTAGAAGAACACACATGCAATGACACTGGTGGGTCCTTATGTGGTTTGTTTAGAAGAACACACATGTAGTGACTCTAGCTGTGGTTCATGCAAAGAACATACATGCAATGACACTGGTGGATCCTTATGTGGTTTTTTTAGAAGAACACACATGCAATGACACTGGTGGATCCGTATGTGGTTTGTTTAGAAGAACATACATGCAATGACACTGGTGGATCCTTATGTGGTTAGTTTAGAAGAACACACATACAATGACTCTAGCTGAGGTTCATGAAATGAACAAACATACAATGACACTAGTGGATCCTTATGTGATTTGTGAGAAGAACACACATGCAATGACACTGGTGGATCCATGTGTGGTTCATGAGAAGAACACACATGCAATGACACTGGTGGATCCATGTGGGGTTTGTTTAGTAGAAAACACATGCAATGACTCTAGCTGAGGTTGATCAAAAGAACACACATGCAAAGACATTGGGTGATCCATGTGTGGTTCATGAAAAGAACAGACATGCAATGACACTAGGTGGATCCATGTGTGGTTTGTTTAGAGGAACAGACATGCAATGACACTGGGCATGGTTCATGAACAGAACAGACATGCAATGACACTGGTGGATCCATATGTGGTTTGTGGAAAGCAAAGACATGCAATCACTCTAGCTGTGGTTCATGAAAAGAACAGACATGCAATGACATTGGGAGGATCCATGTGTGGTTCATGAGAAGAACACACATCCAATGACACTAGTGGATCCTTATGTGCTTTGTGAGAAGAACATACATGCAATGCCACTAGCTATGGTTCATGAGAAGAACAGACATGCAATGACACTGGTGGATCCTTATGTGGTTTGTTTAGAGGAACAGACATGCAATGAAACTGGGTGTGGTCCATGAAAACAACAGACATGCAATGACACAGGTGGATCCTTATGTGGTTTGTTTAGAAGAACATACATGCAATGACTCTTGCTAAGGTTCATGAAAAGAACACACATGCAATGACACTGGGTGATCCTTATGTGGTTTGTTTAGAAGAACACACATGCAATGACTCTAGCTGTGGTTCATGAAAAGAACACACATGCAATGACACTTGTGTATCCATCTATGGTCCATGTGACGAACACACACGCAATGACACTGGGTGTGGTTCATGAGAAGAACACACATGCAATGACACTGGTGGATCCTTATGTGGTTTGTTTAGAAGAACACACATGCAATGACTCTAGTTGTGGTTCATGAGAAGAACACACATGCAATGACACTGGTGCATTCATGTGTGGTTTGTGAAAAGAACAGACATGCAATCACACTAGGTTGATCCATGTGTGGTTTGTGAAAGAACAGACATGCAATGAATCTAATTGTGGTTCATGAAAAGAACACACATGCAATGACACTGGTGGATCCATGTGTGGTACGTTTAGAGGAACAGACATGCAATGACACTGGTGGATCCATGTGTGGTTTGTTTAGAAGAACAGACATGCAATGACTCTAGGTGGATCCATGTGTGGTTTGTTTAGAGGAACAGAAATGCAATGACACTAGTTGTGGTTCATGAAAAGAAGAGACATGCAATGACACTAGTTGATCCTTATGTGGTCTGTTTAGAAGAGCACACATGCAATGGCACTGGTGGATCCTTATGTGGTTCATGAAAAGAACATACATGCAATGGCACTAGTGGATCCTTATATGGTTTGTGAAAGGAACATACATGCAATGACACTGGTGTATCCTTATGTGGTTCATGAAAAGAACACACATGTAATGACATCTGGTGAACCTTATGTGGTTTGTTTAGAAGAACACACATGCAATGACTCTAGCTGTGGTTCATGAAAATAACACACATGCAATGACACTGGTGGATCCATGTGTGGTTCATGAGAAGAACACACATCCAATGACACTGGCTGTGGTTCATGAGAAGAACACACATGCAATGACACTGGTGGATCCTTATGTCATTTGTCTAGACGAACACACATGCAATGACTCTAGCTGAGGTTCATGAAAAGAACACATATGCAATAACACTGGGTGATCCATGTGTGGTTCATGAAAAGAACAGACATGTAATGACACTAGGTGGATCCATGTGTGGTTTGTTTAGAGAAACATACATGCAATGACACTGGGAGTGGTTCATGAACAGAAAATACATGCAATGACACTGGTGGATCCATATGTGGTTTGTGGAAAGCACAGACATGCAATGACTCTAGCTGTGGTTCATGAAAATAATAGACATGCAATGACACTGGGTGGATCCATGTGTGGTTCATGAGAAGAACATACATCCAATGACACTAGTGGATCCTTATGTGGTTTGTGAGAAGAATAGACATGCAATGACACTGTTTGTGGTTCATGAGAAGAACAGACATGCAATGACACTGGTGGATCCTTATGTGGTTGTTTAGAGGAACATACATGCAATAACACTAGGTGTGGTTCATAAAAAGAACAGACATGCAATGACACTGGTGGATCCTTATGTGGTTTGTTTAGAAGAACACACATGCAATGACTCTAGTTGTGGTTCATGAAAAGAACACACATGCAATGGCACTGGTGGATCCTTATGTGGTTTGTTTAGAAGAACACACATGCAATGACTCTAGTTGTGGTTCATGAAAAGAACACACATGCAATGGCACTGGTGGATCCTTATGTGGTTTGTTTAGAAGAACACACATGTAATGACACCGGTGGATCCTTATGTGGTTCTTGAAAAGAACAGACATGCGATGACACTGGCGGATCCTTATGTGTTTTGTGAAAAGAACAGACATGCAATGAAACTAGTGTATCCTTATGTGGTTCATGAAAAGAACACACATGCAATGACACTGGTTGATATGTGATTTTTGAAAATACACTAGTGATATGTGGTTTGTGGAAAGAGCAGACATGCAATGACACTGGTGGATCCATATGTGGTTTGTGAAAAGAACAGACATGCAATCACGCTGGGTGGATCCATGTGTGGTTCATGAGAAGAACACACATGCAATGCCACTGGTGATATGTGATTTGTGAAAAGAACAGAAATGGAATGACTCTAACTGTGGTTAATGAAAAGAGCAAACATGCAATCGCACTGATGGATCCATGTGTGGTTTATGGGAAGAACACACATCCAATGAACTCTAGTGGATCTATCTTGGCATAATTTGATGTATGCCATGATGTATTTCATTGTACAAGACAATTTCCATTTTTATACTACTCAGTTTTGTCCTTGGTTTTATGTGGTACTACTCAGTTTTGCCCCCTATCTCTATCTTTCGTAGAAGCCCAAACATGTGCCCACGTTGTCTGCTACTCCCTGATTGGTTGTCATAGTTGTCACGCGGATCATGCGCACCAACCGTTGATTCTATGCGATCCAACGATGATCGTTGCACACGTCGTGCCCTTCACAGTACACCGTGAGACAGCACGGACATCTCCCTCAGCGAGACTTCTGTAGGAAGGAACACGATGCCGTCCATGGAAAAAGTCGACGAGCGGTCATGTCATGTTTAATCAAGTCTGAAAAGCCTACTACTGCTACTACTATGCCACAATGCATGCGTCATCGAGTGCACGATCATCGATGGACAGCTGCACTTTATTGCCACTTCATTTTAATAAGACATATCCCATTTTTTACGCGGCGGCTCTCAATCTCACTTCCAACTGGGCCCGTCCGTAAGAACCTTGCACGGGCTAGCCGGAGGCCGAAGAGCTGAGCTCGACGAGACCTTACGTCTCTGCCTTCATCGAGTCACTCGCAGTCACTCGCCGAGTCTCCGCCTTCATCGAGTCACTCGAGCTCGACGTCCGACCGTAAGAAGACATCCCTCTACCCGATCTAGCACAACCCCACAAATCTCGCTGTACAGCCACCTACCTTCCCCTCTGCATTTCCACTTTTAACTATCGCCAATTTTAGGGCCGTGTCAAACTTCGTACATAGAAACTGTGTATGCACCCTTTGCATGCGGCTCAATACAGAACTGCCATGCGTGGCCCGGGAAAAAAACGTGACGTACCATGCACGTGTCGTGGTGCATGGTGCAGTAGACTGCACGGCGCGTTGCACGGTGGTGCAACGAAACATGCCTTGCTTCCACCCACCTTAACTATAGAGCCCCTCTCCACACACCCACTCTCACTCTTGCTCACTCTCCCCATGCAACCTTCTCCACTGTCCCACCAGCATCCGCAAACTCCCGAGAATACCCTATCCGCGCTGGCGATGGCCGAGGAGGATAAGGTGGCCATCGTCGCCTCCGAGGCCGCCGGCGAGGAGGCCCTTGTCTCCTTGCCGGTCCCCCTCGACGTGTTGAAAGCAGCCGTCGTCCTTGTCCAGGCCCCACTCGAGGCCCCCGTTGGTCACAAGCAGATCAAGCACTTCTTGGGCACCTACGATCCAGATAAGTACATCACTCCGCTGAACCCCTACAACACCGGCATCGATGACCCATGGTCAGAGGTAACTAGGGTTTGCTCCCATCCCCTGGTTCTTCTACCGTTCCCATTGTTGGATGCTAGATCTTGGTTTATTAGGACTCGCTTGTTCGCATTTCGATTGCTCGACCTTCTTACATCATCTGCTCCCCCATTTTCCTTTTCTTCCAATAGGTTTTCGGCAGCGACGTCTGCAGCGATGACGAGTCCATTCACACCAAGGCTCGTAGGGTGCTGAGGAGGCTGCGGGTCGGCTAGTACGACACCTTCTTCAGGGCCGGCGACTACAGCTGCCCCTTCTGCAAGGGGATCACCTACTACTGGGTGACTCACGTCGGCGGCACCGACTTCAACACCTTCCTGAAGCATGCAGAGGCCGCGGGCTCCGGCATCCACAAAGGCGGCAAGCGCAAGACTGTGAACATCAATGTCTACATCGCTGAACACCGGGCTCTCGGCATTCACCTCCAAATCATCAAGCGGGTGGCCATCAAAGTGGGTCGGATGCCTCCAATTAGGCCCAAGGCCCCCAAGATCAAGGGACTGGGCAGCAAGAAGTGGCGGAGGCACCAGAGGGAGGCGCTGGTGGATGAACGGGTTGGATGTGTCCTTGAATGTATCTACATTTGCGGCGGATGCTGGTACTAAGCATCTTCTTTTGATTTTCTATATTTTGCTTGCATCCTATTTCTGGCTGAATGCATCGAACCTCGTTAAGAAACCTACTTTCTATCGCTATATCCTATTTAGCTGCGCACAACTATATCTACATTTCTTTTATTTTCTGAATGAAAGTATTCTGCCTGGTGTGATTTGCTGCTCTTGATTTGCTACCTGATCGAAGGCAAAAATAGGTCCAAAAGGGAACGAATTATCGAAAAGAGAACCTTCCCTAGATTTGCTACCAATTTGGGAAAAATGAAACATATCTGTTTAGCGAGAGAGGAAAAGGGTACTATTTCAAAGTGCTAGTTAACGAGCTACCATCTTGACGAGCCCCATCTTGACGTCTCCTTCTACAAGAAGGAATACGATGCCGTCCATGGAAAAAGTCGTCGAGCGGTCATGTCACGTTTAATCAAGTCTGAAAAGCCTACTACTGCTACTACAACACATGCACAGGGCAACGGGGTCATCGAGTGCACGGTTGTCAAAGGGACGCTGCAATTTATTGCCACTTGATTTTAATAAGACATATCCCATTTTTACGCAGCGCTCTCAATCTCACTTCCAATTGGCCCTACCGCTAGTAACTTCCATGAGTCAAGGGCCCCCTCGAGTAGATCTAACGTTGATAGAAATTGGTTCCGCGCCACTTGCATGAAGTGGAATCGAGGTCTGCCATGATCGTGTTTTCAATGCAGCTCTAAAGTGGAGATCGTGGCTGTTTCAAAAAAAGGGTGGAGATCATGGTAGCCCCCCGCCCCCCACCCACCACACGTGTCCACTCGAGGACTACGAACGGTCCGGTATTTAAATCCCCCTCGACCTTCTCCTTCCATGTGCTCGTTTCATTTTCCCCTAGTCTGTCTAGTCCCAATACCCCAATCTACACCTACCGCGCGTGCCGAAGCTCCCTCGCTTGCACTACCTCCTTCCCTTGGTGCGCCATGAAGCGTACGCGTGGAGACGAGCTGGAGGTGAAGCCAGTTGAAGGCACATCAACAGATGGCTCGGTCATCGCCAAGCAGGCGGAGGCGTCTTCTTCAGGCACGAAAATGCCACTCGTCGCTGCGCCATCAAGGGTGCGAGCTCATCCGTCCAGCCAGTAGTCATCGCCGCCGAGTGATACATTGCAAATGTATCTATATTTTTGATGTTCCATGCTTGGTTTTATCCACTTTCTTCTGTTTTGTTCCAGCTTTGGAGTACTTTTCTTATGATTTCTTGGACTAACCTATTAACAAGAGCCATAGTGCCAGCTGCCTATTTTCTGCTGTTTTTGGTTCCAGGAAAGTCAGAAAATGAATATTCTCGGAATTGGACGGGACAAAAGCCAAAGTGCCTATTTTTCCGGATGTCATCAAGTGCCAGAATACGAGACAGAGAGGGGCCAGAGGGCGGCCACACCACCTGGCCGCGCGGCCAGGCCTGACTCGCGCCAGGGGGTGGTGTGGCCAGCCCAGGCACCCCCTCGGCCTCTCCTTCCGCATATAAGTTGCCCTCGGGACGAAAACCCTAAGGGGCCGATCAAAAATCCACGAAAGAGTCTGTAGCCACCGTCATCTCCATCCCTAGATCGGGAGGTATCTGAAGCTCTTCCCGGCACCCTGCCGGAGAGGGGAATTCACCCTGGAGGCCTTCTTCATCACCATGCAAGCCTCCGGTGTGATGCGTGAGTAGTTCATCCTTGGACTACAGATCCGTGTAGTAGCTAGATGGCTGGTTCTCCTCCTTTGTGCTTTCATGTTTAGATCTTGTGAGCTCCGTTCATGATCAAGATCATCTATTTGTAATTCTGCATGTTGTGTTTGCGGGGATCCGATGGATATTGAGATGCTATTTCAGATTGATTATTGATTCTATCATGTCTTTGTTATTTGTGATCTTGCATGCTTTCCGTTGTTAGTAGCTATCTTGGCCAAGTAGATGCTAGCAACTCCAAGAGTTAGTATTTATGCTCGATAGTGGGTTCATGCCTCTGGTAATCTGGGGAAGTGATAGAAATCCCTAAGGTACTAGAGGTGTTGTTGCTACTAGGGAGAAAACAACAATCCTTTGTTCATAGAACAATCGTATTGTTTACTATACACGCAGTTCGTAAAGCAATAATCTGTTGCTTGCAACTTAATACTGGAGGGGGTTCGGATGATAACCTGAAGGTGGATTATTAGTCATAGATGCAGTTGGATGGCGGTCTATGTATTATGTTGTAATGCCCAATCAAGTCTCAAAGGAGTCAAGATGATTAGTGTATGCATGTATTGCTTTCTCGGTGTTTGTCAATTGCCCCGCTGTAATTTGTTCACCCAGCATGTTATCTATCTTAAGGAGAGCCACCTGTAGTGAACTATGGATCCCGGTCCTTTTTCTTTACATACAACCTACAATCTTTTACTGCTTTGTGTTTACTTTCTGCAAACTTTTACTTATTTCCATTCGATACGTTTAATCCTTTGTTTTCCGCAAAACACGGTGGGATTAACAACCTCATCACAAGTTGGGGACAAAGTTCTGTGGTTGTGTTGTGCAGGTCTCCACGTTGCTACTAGCACCGGTAGTGCGCCCTGCCAAAGCTCAGCTAGTAACACCTTTGGGGGTGTTTCCTTGCTCCTACTGGTTCGATTAAACCTTGGTTTCATAACTGAGGGAAAACTTACTACTGTGATCATTGTACCTTCCTCTTGGGGTTCCCAATAAGCTCTACATCGAATGATGAGCACATCAAGATTTTTCTGGCGCCGTTGCCGGGGAGTCAAGGACATCTTCACAAGGGGAGTCCCTCATAACCAATCTCTTTACTTTGTTGTTTTTGTTTTTCTTAGTTTTCTTTTTGCTTTTTTTGCTTGTTTCTTTATCAAAAACACAAAAAATTAGTTTTACAAGTTTGCTTTCTAATTTGAAAACCCAAAAAATGACTACTCTTGAAAACACTAAGTTGTGTGACTGCCCTAGCACCAACAACAATGATTTTATGAGCACACCTATTGCTCCACCTGTGGCTGAAAATACTTTCTTTGAGATAAAACCTGCTTTACTGAATCTTGTTATGAGAGAGCAATTTTCTGGTATTGGCAATGAAGATGCTGCTTCCCATCTAAATAACTTTGTTGAACTTTGTGAGATGCAAAAGCATAGGGATATAGATGGTGATATTATTAAGCTGAAATTGTTTCCTTTCTCTTTGAGAGGAAAAGCTAAAGAATGGTTGAATTCCTTAACTAGGAATAGTATTGATTCTTGGACTAAGTGCAAATATGCTTTTATTGGAAAATACTATCCTCCTGCTAAGATTATATCCATGAGAAGTGAAATAATGAAGTTTAAACAACTTGATAATGAGCATGTTGCTCAAGCTTGGGAAAGACTGAAATCTTTGGTAAAGAATTGTCCCACTCATGGACTGACTGCTTGGATGATCATCCAAACTTTTTATGCAGGATTGAACTATTCTTCAAGGAACCTATTGGATTCTACTGCTGGAGCTACCTTTATGACCATCACTTTGGGTGCTACAACAAAACTTTTGGACAATATGATGGTTAATTATTCTGAATGGCATACTGAGAGAGCTCCACAAGGTAAGAAGGTAAATTCTTTTGAGGAAACCTCCTCCTTGAGTGATAAAATTGATATTATTATGTCTATGCTTGTTAATGGGCTAGCCCATATTGATCCAAATAATGTTCCTTTAGCCTCTTTGGTTGCTCAAGAAGAGCAAGTTGATGTGAACTTCATAAGAAATAACAACTTTGGCAACAATGCTTATGGTAATAATGCTTATAGGAACAATTTTGGTAACAACAATTATAAGCCATATCCTCCCAACAATGGTAATGCTTATGGAAATTCTTTCAACAATAATAAGAGTGCTCCCTCTGAACTTGAAGTTATGCTTAAAGAGTTTATTAGTAAACAAACTGCTTTCAATAAAACTATTGAGGAAAAACTCTCTAATGCTGAAAGAAATATAGCATCTTTGGCTGAAGCTCAATCTACTTTGAATAAAATGGCTGCTAAACCTGAAACTAATGAGAATCCCTTTGCAGCTACTAATGCCATACAAGTAAGAATTGATGAAAATGTTAGACTATTAGCTGAATTAGATGCTAAGTGAGAAAGAGAAGATGAAATTGCTAGAAACATTAGTGTTTCTACTATCACCACCACTAGTGTTGAGGCTAGTAATAGTTCTACTACTTTAGATGATAAAGTTGATTTTTATCTTGATGGTTGCAATATCTCTGAAGTTATTGAGTTCCTACAAAAGCTTGCTAAAAGTCCTAATGCTAGTGCTATGAACATGACTTTTACAAAACACATTACTGATGCTCTCATAAAGATTATAGAAGAAAAGATGAAACATAAAGCTTCTATTCCTATAAAGCAAGAAGATGGTTGGGAACCCATCATTAATATGAAAGTGAATGACTTTGATTTCAAAGCTTTGTGTGATCTTGATAGTAGTGTTTCTATTATGCCTAGAAGGATTTATGATATGCTTGATTTGCCTCCTCTTGAAGATTGTTATTTGAATGTCCCACTTGATGCTAATGCTAAAAAGAAACTCGTGGGGAGTCTTAATGATGTTCTTATTATGGTTAACGATTCCTATGTCCCCGTTGATTTCTATGTTTGGGATGCTGAATACAATGCTTCTTGTCCTATTACTTTGGGAAGACCTTTTCTTAGAACTGTTGGTGCCATCATTGATATGAAAGAAGGCACCATTAAATATCAACTCCCACTCAAGAAAGGTATAGAACACTTCCCTAAAAAGAGAGAAAAGATTTCTTTTGCTTCTCCTATGAAAACAAAATTTAGTCTTAATGCTTCTTCATTTGAGAACACTTGATTCTTTCTTTGCTTCTTATGCCTAACTTAAAGGCGTTAAAGAAAAGTACTTATTGGGAGATAACCCAAAAGTTTTAGATGAGTCTTGGAAGTTATTACCTCTGTAATAAGCGCTCCTTATCCTTTTTATTTGCTTTTTGTGCCAAGAGTAACCTCTAATGAGAGAGAAGTAATGATTGGGAAAGTTGTTGTCCCGAAACAGATTTATGTGCTTCACCGTAAAACTTCGTGAGAAAGCTCTGTATGTCGGATTGAGCTGTACGTTTTTGTTCTTCTTCCCCAGGTTGTTATCTAACTTTTGTTAGTTCAACACATTTTTATTTGAGCAACATAAGGTCTTCAGAAAAATTCCTCTTTACCTGCTGGTCTGTTTTGTCAGATTTCTGCTATTTTCTGCATTTGCTTCTTGTGGGTTCCTTTTTGAGTCTTTTGGGGAATTGAGATTTCTAAGGAAAGTGCTACAGTAGCTAGTGTTCTAACGGAAGTTTATTTGGTGTTAGAACTGAACCTTAAGACTTATTTATCTTAAGTGCACTAATGTTGCTAATGAGATTGTGTGAAGTTTTGTATGAAGGAAAAATTCCAGGTGTATGGAAGGAATGAGTAATGAGATGAAGGATGGACTAAAGCTCAATCTTGGGGATGACACACGTGTCACCCCAAGAAATATCCAAGAAGTACAAGCGTCAAAACTTGGGGATGCCCAAGGCATCCCCTTCTTCATCAATAAAAATCTCAGGTTTCTTCCAAACGCTTCATTTTTATTGTTTCATGCATAGTTGTGTTTTTCTTGGAGCGTCTTCTTTTTCGGTTTCATTTTGGTTTTTTGTTTTCTTTGGTTTTCTTAGTTTTCTGAATAAATATGTTGGACCCCCTCTTTCATACATTGGTTTGCAAATAGTTTGGTTTGGTTTGGAAAAGAGTAGGAAAGTTCATGCTTATGTGGTAAAAAGAGCTCGTTTTTTACTGTGCCCTATGCTTTGTCATGCCATGCTTGATATTGTTTTGGCTTTATGCTTAGTATTCTTTGCTGTAGCATGACTTGTTATAAACAATTGGGATTTCTTAATGTGCCTTGGATGAATCATTTGTTGTTTTAGCATATTAAAGCATAGTATAGTGGTATTCTCCTTTGATGCTTAGTTGGGTTGACTTGGCGCATGCTCACACCATGTTATGACTATCTCAAGTTACCATAGCCTTTATGATCCTTTAGTTTTCAACTTGTAGTATCACTTTATGCTTTGATCAATGATGTTTTCTCTCTCTGCATGATTATGACCATTATTGCTCTCTTAGTTTGTCGCTCCCAGTCTTTTTCTAGCCTCCACAACAAAGTATGCGTTCCACTCATGCATCCAACTCCCTAAACCAAGTTATTCCAAAGAGTCCACCATACCTACCTACTAGCTTATGCTATTCCAAGTATATTCATGCTTTTGTTTACCTTCCACTTGTTATGAGAGAACTAGTGATTAAAGCACTCACGAACTTGATGGCAGACTTTACTCTTTTGCCTCTAAGAAACTTGAACCATTGGGTCCTTATTTGTTGCGTATATGCTTGCGCTTTATAAGTTGAAATTAGCAGAACGATGTACCATGGGGAACGCTTTGAACATTGCACTTGTACTTTGTACCCCGTTGATATCATGTTCTTTTGCTTACGGATCCCGGCGGTGTGAAATAAAAGTGGAACTTGTAAGATCATGGAGTTTGTATGTGTGTTAGAGAAACACCTGGGCCGCTAGCCTAAGCCATGCCTAATCATGGTGGAAACTTGCAACATCACCATAATGAGCACTCTATGAAGCATCCTCAATAAAAACCTATGCAAATAGCAAATAAAAAGATCGCTGAGATGCTCATTGTCTGCTTGCCTTGTCATTTTAATTATGGGAAAGCTCCCGTATCATGTGCAAGGGGTACCCCGTTGGCGGTTCTTAATGATACACATATACTTACAATGACAAGAGCTTACTCGTGACTAAAGTTGAGTAGCATGAGGATCGGTCTTCGTAAGTAAGGGGCATGAGATTTCGGTTTATAACTTGGCAAGCATATCCTCTTAGTTGTGTCACTTTAACCTTAATCACCTTCAAGATGCTTATGATAGGGGCAATGAGTGCTGAAAACTACAAGTACCATAATTTTTGGAAGCTCTTTATGAGACTTGAATCCCTACTTCCTTTTACAAAAGGCCTATCTTCGACCATTATATTGAGTCTCCACCTTCTATCTTTATGCACCTACTTTGAGAGCATAGTGGCCATTCTTAGTTCTATGTGCATTGTCCCAAGACTAGTTGATTGATGCATAACTTGTTATTGCTTGTTTTAAACTATTGTATCTAGTCACTCTTGTGCACTTTGAAGGTGTCCTATGCATTTATATTTGCTACTCTATTGAGGGACAAGCTGAATACTACTATGCTATGTTTTCTTTATGTGAAACAAACAAAAATCTTGCAAAGCATTGTTATTCATGAATCTTTTGTTTGTGCCTTTTCATGTTGGATCATAGTTTCTTTGCTTATTTCTAGAACTTTGTCTTTCATGTTATAATTGAAGTACTATGATCCCAGCTTTGAATGTTTTGCAAATACGTTGATCAAGTCTTTGATGGTGCATGTCACCTCAAAAATTATTCTCTGTTTTTATCACTTACCTACTCGAGGACGAGCAGGAGCTAAGCTTGGGGATGTTGATACATTGCAAATGTATATATAATTTTTGATGTTCCATGCTTGGTTTTATCCACTTTCCTGTGTTTTGTTCCAACTTTGGAGTACTTTTCTTATGATTTCTTGGACTAACCTATTAACAAGAGCCACAGTGCCAACTGCCTGTTTTCTGCTATTTTTGGTTCCAGGAAAGTCAGAAAATGAATATTCTCGGAATTGGACGGGACAAAAGCCAAAGTGCCTATTTTTCTGGAAGGCATCTGAAGCCAGAATACGAGACGGAGAAGGGCTGGGGGCCAGCCACACCACCTGGCCGCGCGGCCAGGCCTGGCCCGCGCCAGGGGGTGGTCTGGCCGACCCGATCACCCCCTCGGCCTCTCCTTCCGCCTATATATTTCCCTCGATACCAAAACCCTGGGTACCAGATCAAAAATCCACGAAAGAGTCTATAGCCACCGCCATCTCCATGCCTAGATCGGTAGGGATCTGAAGCTCTTCCCGGCACCCTACCGGAGAGGGGAGTTCACCCTGGAGGCCTTCTTCATCATCATGCAAGCATCCGGTGTGATACGTGAGTAGTTCATCTCTGGACTACGGGTCCATGTAGTAGCTAGATGGCTGGTTCTCCTCCTTTGTGCTTTCATGTTTAGATCTTGTGAGCTCCGTTCATGATCAAGATCATCTATTTGTAATTCTGCATGTTGTGTTTGCGGGGATCCTATGGATATTGAGATGCTATTTCAGATTGATTATTGATTCTATCATGTCTTTGTTATTTGTGATCTTGCATGCTTTCCGTTGTTAGTAGCTATCTTGGCCAAGTAGATGCTAGCAACTCCAAGAGTTAGTATTTATGCTCGATAGTGGGTTCATGCCTCTGGTAATCTGGGGAAGTGATAGAAATCTCTAAGGTACTAGAGGTGTTGTTGCTACTAGGGAGAAAACAACAATCCTTTGTTCATAGAACAATCGTATTGTTTACTATACACGCAGTTCGTAAAGCAATAATCTGTTGCTTGCAACTTAATACTGGAGGGGGTTCGGATGATAACCTGAAGGTGGATTATTAGTCATAGATGCAGTTGGATGGTGGTCTATGTATTATGTTGTATTGCCCAATCAAGTCTCACAGGAGTCAACATGATTAGTATATGCATGTATTGCTTTCTCTGTGTTTGTCAATTTCCCCGCTGTAATTTGTTCACCCAGCATGTTATTTATCTTAAGGAGAGCCACCTCTAGTGAACTATGGATCCCGGTCCTTTTTCTTTACATACAACCTACAATCTTTTACTGCTTTGTGTTTACTTTCTGCAAACTTTTACTTCTTTCCATTCGATATGTTTAATCCTTTGTTTTCCGCAAAACACGGTGAGATTGACAACCTCATCCCAAGTTGGGGACAAAGTTCTGTGGTTGTGTTGTGCAGGTCTCCACGTTGGTACTAGCAACGGTAGTGCGCCCTGCCAAAACTCAGCTAGTATCACCTTTGGGTGTTCCTTGCTCCTACTGGTTCGATTAAACCTTGGTTTCATAACTGAGGGAAAACTTACTGCTGTGCTCATCGTACCTTCCTCTTGGGGTTCCCAACGAGCTCTACGTCGAACGACGAGCACATCACAGAGCAGCAGGTAGTAGCCGTTCCTGCGGAGCAGTAGGTGGCCGACAACGTCGTGGCTGACAATGTCATGGTGCCAGCGGTAGATCTGAATGGGGGGCAGGCGGCAAGCGGAGGCAATTCAGTGCTCTACATCAACTACCCCATCGCCGTACAAGAAATCTTAGACACAATCTTGGAGAATGACGAGTTCGAGGAGGAGGTCCCTAATGAGGAGTCCGAGGTACTACATTACTAGGTTCTCTAGTCGCATCCGCAGATTTCACTGTTCATACATAGGATTTGCTCAATCGTGTAAAGATTATTTTTCTCTTGAAGTAGGGTAGTATATATATGGTTCGATCGGTCGATTGATGCATCTGCCATCTAGTCACAAAACCCCAATCTTCTCATCTGCCATCTAGTTGAGTTTGCTAGTTGAGTGTTGATTTCGATACACAGCATGCCTATAACATTACATTTATATTCCTTACCGAGTCCAATGATTCAATTTTGCCCCAAAATAGTGCAAGGGCATCTGATGGTGTCATTTTCTTAGGGATGGTTAGTGAACCTGAGGCAGCAATGCACATAAACAATATAGGTTGTGTTGTTGGTATTTTGGTTCTCCGACTCCATCACTGAAATAAATGAGGCCCTAATTTTTTTCTCATATGGAACCTATATATATAATCTTTGTATTGTTTCTGATCTATGAATGTATTGTATGATGCATATGTATATCCCTAAATATTGTTTTGTATGATTACAGTTCAATTTCTTATTGTGTCCAATGATTCAAATTTTCCCCAAAGAGAGGCAGACACATTGGTGTTAGATTTTTTCAGGGATGAGTGAGCGAACCTGGGGCCATGTACAAGATCAATATAAGATGTGCAATTGTTACTTGGTTCGTTGACGCCATCTCTGTAGAAACTTATGAGGCCACAATCTTTATTCTACATTCATAAAACTATGATTTTTGAATTATCTATTCCATGCATTCATAGTGTATAAGAATTACATTTTAGTTTGTCACCGAGGCCGATGATTGAAATTTCCCCCAAAAGAGTTCAAGGGGAGACACGTATGATGGTGTCGTGTTTAAGGGATGGGTTGGTGAACCTGAGGCAGCAATGCACACAAACAATATAGGTTGTGCTGTTGGTACTTTGGTTCTCCAACTCCATCTCTGAAACAAATTATGAGGCCCTTGATTTATTCTCATATAGAACTACATATATGATCCTTGATTTGCTTCTGATCTTTTAATGATTGGTATGATGCATATGTATATGAATGGTTTTGATCATAAGTATTTTTAACATGTACCTGAAGATTAATTGTTTGGTTTTTTATTTATAATTACAATATTTAGGCTTGTTTGTGTACCTGACTATGTATATCCCTGAATATTGTTTTGTACGATTACATTTCAATTTCTTATTGTGGCCAATGATTCAAATTTGCCCCGAAGAGAGGCAGACACATTGGTGTCAGATTTTTTCAGGGATGAGTTAGCGAACCTAGGGCCATGTACAAGATCAATATAAGCTGTGCAAGTGTTACTTGGTTCGCTTACGCCATCCCTGTAGAAACTTATGAGGCCGCAATCTTTATTCTACATTCATAGAACTATGATATTCGAATTATCTATTCCATGCATTCATAGTGTATAAGAATTACATTTTAGTTTGTCACCGAGGCCGATGATTGAAATTTTCCCCAAAAGAGTTCAAGGGGAGACACAAGCTCACAGTCAAAAACCTGATTATCCACCGAAAATACCGAGAAAAAGATCCAGGTCTGGTATCAGCACCCACAGATTTTGCAACCACACTCCAAACATACTTGGCCGCAGGACAGTAGAAGAACAGATGTCCAATAGATTCCTCCTGATCACAAAATCTGCAAGTTGTGTCTCCCTCCCACTTCCTTTTTTCATATTATCTTTGGAAGGGATTGCATTGTGCCAGATAAGCCATAGCCAAATTTTAATCTTCAAAGGAATTTTTGCCTTCCACAGGTGCTTAAAACTCCTATCCACACAACCATTTGCCAGATGATTATACATTGATTTAACCGAAAACACCCCTGATTTTGTCCACATCCATCTTGGTTTATCTTCCTCACCTATCATTTGAAAACCAACCATCATCTCCTGCATACATCTATACTGCACCTGTTTATCTCTCTCCAACAATGCCAGTTTCTTCCAGCCATCTCAGAAACAGTCAGATTTTGCTACCTACATATGTCAAACAACTCAGGAAATTTCTTTTTCAGAGGTATATCCAGGCACCATGCATCCCCCTAGAAGTCTGTTCTCACCCCATTCCCCACCACCATTCTTCTCCCAGACATGTAAATTTCTTTGACTTTCAACAGATCAGCCCAGCAAGCAGAATCCTTTTGTTTATGCTTGATGGAAAAGATTCCTCCACTGCCAAGGTATTTCTTCCTGACAAACATTTGCCATGGACCATGTTCATATTCTAACCGCCACCCCCACTGGCACAAGAAACTGATATTGAAAATTCTGATGTTCTTTATCCCCAGCCCCCCTTTTTTCTTAGGTCTGCACACATATTTCCACTTAACAAGCTGGTATTTCTTTTTTCCTGCTTTACCATACTAGAAGAAAGATCTGGTATGCTTTTCCTCACAATCATTAAAAGATCTTGTTTCTGCTCTTTTAATGATTGGTATGATGCATATGTATATGAATGGTTTTGATCATAAGTATTTTTAACATGTACCTGAAGATCAAATTGTTTGGTTTTTTATTTATAATTACAATATTTAGGCTTGTTTTTGTACCTGACTATGTATATCCCTGAATATTGTTTTATACGATTACATTTCAATTTCTTATTGTGGCCAATGATTTAAATTTGTCCCAAAAGAGAGGTAGACACATTGGTGTCAGATATTTTAGGGACGAGTTAGTGAACCTAGGGTGATGTACAAGAACAATATAGGTTGTGCAATTGTTACCTGGTTCACTCACGTCGTCCCTGAATAAACTTATGAGGCCGCAATCTTTATTCTACATACACTCTGATGCAATTATTTTTTATTGTGTTGAGATGAAATGATATATGAACCGATCAAACTATTGCTGAGATGCTTTATCTTTGATATCCACGGATATATTGTCTTACATATACATGTTGTCTATTCTTGAGTTGTAATACAATTCAATCATATGTATGAGTTCTAAGTTATGTTCTTAAAAATCAACAGGAGGATGATGATGAAGTGGACGATATCAAGGTATCTAGGGACAACAAGAGCTGCTACGTGCTGAGGCGGTTACGGTGTGGGCTAATCCGTTTCCACCGTAGGGGGAGACTGTTTTGCCCATTTCGTGGCAGAGTAATCAACGTGGACCTCGACAACATGATCCAACACATGGAGGGTGTTGGTAGAGGCAGAGGCAGATGCCATAGGCAGATTACCTTGGCGTGGCACGCAGTCTACGGCAAATTCCTTCGGGAGTATGTCAGGACTGGCCTGTATCCCATCGACTAGGTTGTCGCTGCCTCCTGCTGATATGCGCCTACCCTGCTTGGCGTCTCCGTGTCCCGGCCTCCTACTGTCGCCCCTGATTTTATTTTGTTTTGGTTAATTATTACCTGTGTGTGGCATGTAAGACAATATATCCGTGGTGTCTCTGGTGAACCTTCTATATTAATCTACTCCTTTATATGGAGTGCCTTAAAATTTGTAGTGTTCAATTATATTACTGATCATGCTCATGCACACTACAAAATATTTCTAGTGCTCGATTATATTATAATTGTCAAGGAATACATCAACAAGTTAAATTGGTCGAAAATTTGTATTGAAGTAACTAAATGATCTCACATCGGCGGTGGATGTTGGCATTAGCCGAAGTCCTTGGAGCGGCAAGCAATCTTCAGCAAATTCCTTGCAGGTTCAACAACGGGTTGCCGCCGCCCAGCTCCGAATTCGCTTACAGGTCCAACATGAAAGAACTTGAGCTACCATAGAGACCTCGGTAGAGGTGGCAGAAATGGTGCGGGTGCAACCACGGCAACCATGAGCTCGGATCATAGAGGAGGAAAACAGAACCGAGCATGGTCGACATGGTGACAGATCTTACCGGGAACCAATTCTCGTCCCTGCACCGTGCCATGGGTGTATCCATGGTGAGGGCGAGCTCCGACTCGGGATGGGGAGGAGAGCGGGGCCGAGCAGGTTCGTCAAGTCCCAGCTCTGCACCATGGCCGTGACCATAGATTGTCGCTTCAGGGAAGAAGAAGACGAGTAATGGATGTAGGCACCAACACTGCAAGCCTATAGGGAGGAGAGCTAGGCCGAGCAGGTTCGTCCACGTCCCAGCTCCGCACCATGGCTGCGACGCCCCATAGATTGCCGCTCCGGGGAAGAAGAAGACGCGTAATGGATGCAGGCGCCAATGCTGCAAGCCTAATTGACACCTAAGTGACGGGAGCGACATAACTGCGAGAACTGACGGGGGGGCCAACTTGACGGCCGTTAGCCTGATTTCTTGTATTGAAACGTAAAGTTGAATTTGTGCCAAAAGACCCTCTGAGTATTTGGCACACCAACTGTAGTCATCCCGGCTGATTTCAGGGAACTTGGGTACCACGTTGCCTGGGTGACCCAACTTTCAGGCCGCAAAATGATATTCTCCTGGAGGATGATGCCATGGATTTCTACACCGATGATGATGACTCCGACTTCATTGATGATGAGTAGATGCACTTGATCACTACCGTATGAATGAGTTGTATCGGTCCCACTATATCTTAGTTTACAGAATGGTTCTTAAAACCATCTGTTTTCCTTTTGTGTTGTGGTGTGTGTTGTATTGTGTGCTTGAATGAATGACTGAATGAGAAGAAGTTAGTTGCAAGACCTGAGTTCAATCTCAAATTCTAAATCTTTTGAAAACAAAACCATGAACCTTAGAACTTTCCCTCCACCTCATTATTTATCTCAATCTTCAGATGACTCGTGGAAACCAAGGAGGGAGAAGATCATCGAAGCACCCGATGCTACAGATTCTGCAGATGCTAGTTTCCGACCGTGAAGATAGTAGAGCTGAGTGCCAAGCCAACCTAGCCACCCTACAACAGATATGTCAAATGACCCACAATAATCAAGGCCAAGGAAATCAGGATCATCATGGATGCAAGATTAAGAATTTTCAGAATACCAATCCCCCTATCTTCAACAAATCTGAGGATCCTTTAGATGCTGATGACTGGTTGCAAACCATGGAGAATAATCTGGAAGTCGCAGGTGTTGATGCCAACAAGAAGGTATTGTTTGCCACCCACTATTTGGCAGGAGATGCAAGATCCTGGTGGAATAGCACCCGTACTATGAACCACGGTCAAGTGATGATGTGGGAAGCTTTCAAGATCAAGTTTAGCCGCACCCATGTGCCGCAAGGTTTAGTCACTAGAATGAGAGATGAGTTCAAAGAACTGAAGCAAGGCAGGATGATGGTAGTGGAGTACTGTGACAAATTTCTATGCCTCGCTAGGTATGCACCTAATGAGATCAACACTGAAGCCAAGAAAAAGGCAAGGTTCCTAAATGGATTGCATGATGAGATGCAGACTGTTTTAGTCAACATCCGTTTTGAAGACCTAGAAGAGTTAGTCGACACCGCCATCCAGATGGAAGGGAAGATCAACCAAGCCAATGATAACCGCAAGCACAGGATGATGCATCAGACTGGGTCCCACAATACTCAGAAGTATCGCCCCAACCCGTCTATAGGATATGCCCCAAGAAACTATATACCCCCAATGTCTCGTCCAAGCTACCCCAATCGTAGTGGAGGAAACGTGAAGTCCGGAGGAAACCACAACAACAACCTCGGCAACTCCAACAACTTCAACCGTGCACCGCCCAAGTCCAACAACAACAACAACAACAACAACAACAATACTGCCCCAAGGACTGTAAGAAATGCCGTGCCAGTTGCAGCCAAAGAGAAGTCCTAGATTACTTGCTTTGAATGTGGAGTGAAGGGTCACTACTCCAACGCGTGTCCCAAGAAGCTTCCAACCACCACCGATGTGAATGCCCTAGCTCAGTAGCAACACCGTGCTCAGCCTGGAAGAAGATATGCCCCAAGGAATTCACTCAACCGCAATGGACGTATGTTCCACATGAACGCTGAAGAATCCTAGGAAGTGCCAGATGTCGTGCTGGGTATGTTTTCTGTTAACTCGGTACTTGCAAGAGTGTTATTTAATTCTAGAGCATCGCACTCGTTTGTTATAGAAGAACTTGCATGCACTAGTAAGATTCAACCAACAAAATTGAAGCATGTTATGATAGTTCAAATTCCTGGTTCAACCACCAAAGCTACAAAAATTTGCAAGGCTGTTCCTATCAGAATCCATGGGATAGATTTTTATGCCAACCTAATAGTACTTGGAACCAAAGGTTTGGAAGTAGTACTAGGAATGGATTGGATGTCGAAACATAAAGGATTGATCGACTGTGCCAAGAAAGCCATAACCATGACCAGTAGCTCTGGAGTATCAGTAGAGCATATATCTGAAACCTTGCACCGCCAATTCAAATGCAACAAGAGTCTAGCCCAACCAACCATATACCAAGTCATAGTCTGTGAATACCCCGACGTATTCCCAGATGAATTTCCCGGTATGCCCCCAGATCAGGATATCGAGTTCATTATTGAACTAATTCCTGGAACTGGACCCATAGCTCAGAGACCTTATAGCATGAACCCATCTGAACTAGTGGAGCTAAAGAAGAAAATTGATGCTATGCTGGAGAAAGGCTTGATTCAACCAAGCACATCGCCCTGGAGATCACCTGTTTTGTTTCTCGACAAGAAAGATGGAGGTAACCATTTGTGCACAGATTACCGGAAGCTGAATGATGTCACCATCAAGAACAAGTACCCACTACCCAAGATGGAGGATCTGTTTGATCAGTTGACTAGTGCCAGAGTGTTTTCTAAGATTGATCTTAGAACTAGTTATCATCAACTCAAGATTCGTGCAATGGATATTCCAATGACCGTCTTTACCACCAGATATGGATTGTATGAGTATATGGTCATGTCTTTTGGATTAACCAATGCCCCCGCTTATTTCATGAATCTCATGAATAAGATTTTTATGAATTTTCTGGATAGGTTTGTCGTTGTTTTATCGATGATATTCTAATCTACTCCAAGTCATAAGAAGACCATGAGCAATACCTGAGAACCATCCTCGAAACCCTTAGAGAGCATCAGTTGTATGCCAAGTTCAGCAAATGTGAGTTCTGGTTGAAGGAAGTAGGATTCCTCGGACATATTGTGTCGGCAGGAGGAGTCACTGTTGATCCTGCCAAGATCAAAGATGTTGAAGAATGGAAAGCCCCAACCACTCAAACCCAAGTCCGTGCATTTCTCGGATTAGCAGGATATTACCGCAAGTTCGTCGAAGGATTTTCGAGCATCGCAAGACCAATGACCCAATTGTTGAAGAAAGACAAGAAGTTTGAATGGACTAACAAATGTGAAGCAAGTTTTCAAGAGCTCAAGAAAAGATTGATTTCAGCCCCAATATTGATTATGCCAGATATCAAGAAGCCTTTTGATGTGTATTCTGATGCATCCAAGATTGGTCTCGGATATGTGTTAATGCAAGAAGGCAAAGTCATAGCATATGTCCCGACAACTGAAGCAACATGAGCAAAACTACCATACCCATGATCTTGAACTAGCAGCCGTAGTTTTAGCATTGAAGACATGGCGTCATTACCTTATGGGTAACTGCTATGAGATTTATTCAGATCACCAGAGCTTGAAGTATATTTTCACTTAGAAGGAGCTGAATATGAGGCAAAGGAGATGGATAGAGTTAATCAAGGATTATGACCTTGAAATTCACTATCACCCGGCAAAGACAATGTGGTAGCGGATGCTCTTAGCAGATTGCCATGTAGATTAAACACCATGATCAAAGAAGCCCAACCAAGTTTGCATGAGGAGTTGGAGCAGTATAGAACTGAGCTAGTTAGCAAAGGATTTTTATCTAGCATTGAACTTCAACCCACTTTGATCAGTTAGATCAAGGAAGCCTAGAAGGGAAATGCAAGTATCGATGGAATCAAACGTCGTATTGGTATAGGAAGGTACCTGGATTCACCGAAGATGAAGAAGGAGTTTTGTGGTACAAAGGACGTATCTGTGTGCCAGCAGATTCCAAATTGAAGCAAGTTATTATGCAGGAAGCTCATGATACTCTTTATTCTATCCACCCCGGAGGAACGAAGATGTATCAGGATTTGAAGGAGCAATTTTGGTGGCACAAGATGAAGAGAGAAATCGGAAGCTACATCGCCAAGTGTGATATCTGTCAAAGAGTCAAAGCGGAACATCAGAGACCCACATGACTGTTGCAACCATTGGAGATTCCGAAATGGAAATGGGATTCCGTTGAAATGGACTTTATCACCGGTTTGCCTACATCTAGTAGGGGAAATGACTCTATTTGGGTCATAGTTGATAGACTGTCTAAGGTAGCCCATTTTATACCTGTCAAGACAACCTACCAGAGTTCTAAGCTAGCAGAGTTACACATTGCTAGAATCATCAGTTTGCATGGAACCCCCAAGACCATAGTGTCGGATCGAGGAACCCAATTTACCTCAAGATTTTGGTAGAAAGTCCAAGAAGGATTAGGGACCAAGTTGAATTTCAGCATAGCTTATCACCCGTAGACCAATGGACAGACTGAAAGAGTAAACCAAATCTTAGAAGATATGTTGAGAGCTTGTGTGTTAGAGTATGGATCAAAATGGGAAGATTGTCTGCCTTTCGCGGAATTCTCATACAACAACAATTATCAAGCCAGTTTGCAAATGGCCCCATTTGAGTTCTTGTATGCGAGCAAGTGTCGTACCCCTTTGAATTGGTCGCAAGTAGGAGAGAGTCATATTTTCGGACCCGACATCCTATGAGAAGTAGAAGAGAAGGTTCATAAAGTCCATGAGCACCTCAAGACCGCCCAGTCTAGACAGAAGAGTTATGCTGACAAGCAACGTAGAGACCTGACTTTCCATGTCGGAGATTTTGTGTATCTCAAAGTATCACCCTTGAAGGGAATGCAACGTTTTCAACTGAAAGGAAAGTTAGCCCCCCAGATATATTGGATCCTTCAAGATTCTGAATCACCGAGGAGAAGTATCGTATCAATTGGAACTGCCATAGGAGATGTCAGCCATCCATAATGTGTTCCATATCTCGTTACTTCGCAAATGCCTAGAAGTACCGGAGAAGACCGAAGTTTTCAAGAACATCGATCACCGAGCCATTGATATCAACAAGGATTTTACGTGTCGTGAAGTGCCTATTCGTATCTTAGAATAAGCCTTCAAAACCACCAGGACCCGGAGTATCAAATTTACCAAGATCCAATGGAGCAACCCATACCGAAGAAGAAGATACCTGGAAGCGAGAAGATTACATTAGGACTGAGTTTCGAGATCTCTTTCGTTCTTAGTTTTTCTTAAATCTCAGGACGAGATTTTTTTTAAGGGGGGAAGGTTTGTAACATCCCATATCTTTAATCAAAGTTATCAAGTCCATAATCACCCAATTTAGGGTTAACAAAAACTTTTATTAACAAAATGATTATGAATGCATGTGTGTTTGCATTACTATAGAAGTGTTTGAAAATGCCATGCTTGATTGTTCTAAATGTCGTGAAATGGTTTAAAGGTGAATACCACATCATCTAGACCATTTACAAACAAAATCCAAAGAAAAAGAAATCAATTAAGAATAAATAAAGCAAATGGTCATTTTGACCAAAGTTAACCACTAGGCCACTTTGAGTGTTCCTAGAAGAGAATTTCTAACAGAAACTTTTCTACTTCTTTTCACCCCTTGCTAGACCAAGTAAAAGTGAACCCAAGCCCACTTACAAACTTGCAGAAACTATTTTCAAATTCAAATGAGAGACATTTGGAAATGGAAGTAAGTTCACATGTATATATGGCCATTTCTCAAAAACCAACCAAACCAGTTCATCTTGGCAAACCCTAGCAACCACAGATGCCCAAGCTTGTGACCAACACACCCACAAAATCTCAGCCAAAATTTCAAATTTAAATCTCATGCGGGCACTATGTCGAACACTTAGTGAGCACAGTAAAACCTATCTAACAATGACTGCTGCTGATGAAGGTTTTGTCCACCACTTGGCTCAATCTTTGTCCCCTGGTCACCCCAGCACCAACCAAAGCATCAAAGCCTCTCCCCCTTCACTACAAGCGCTAGTGCCATGCTGCCCGAACCTCACCATGCCGGTCGATCAAGCTCCGCTCACAACAGACCGCCTCGAGCTCGCACATGATTTCTAGGAGGTAACTGCGACCACACCATCGCCCCCTGTCCACTCCCCGAGCGAAGCCAAGCTGTGTACGACCCTAGCAAAGCCACACCCAAAGTGTCCGCACCATGGAGAGGACGCGCTAGAGCGTCGCGCCTGACCAGCTCGCACACGCCGCTCCTCGACCTCACCCCGCGCACACCGCTCCGCAATGACCCCAGCAGCCACCCAGACATCCCCGTTCACCGCCACTCGACACGTAGACACCGTGCACCGCACTTTCCCGACCAATGTAGAACACGCCTTGCCACGCCATCATGCCCGTCAGAACCTCCCTGAAGCACCGCATGGACCGCCGCCCGTAGCCATGTCGCCAGCACCGCCTGACCATGCCGCTTTGCCCCTCTCGCCGCAATATAAAAGGAGGCCACCCCCAGCCTCCATTTCCACACTACCTCACTCCCCTCTCTCTCAGAACCACCCCACACTCTCCCCGGATTAAGGCGAGCCTCTGTCTGCCGGAATTTCGTCGGAGTTGGCCGTCGCAGTTGAAGAAAGGCGCCGTCGATTGGAGCCGTCCCAGGAGTTGTCGCGACTATGCCTCGAACCGCCATCGTCTACCAGCTCGAGCCCCCATCTCCGACCATAGTTGGAGCCCAGGTGAGCCACAACGCACCCCCACTGTGCCGCTATGTTTCATTCTCGCCGACAAGCTATTCACCGGGGACAACGAGCCTCAGCCGTTAGATTATATTCTAATCATAGCGCCATATCACTTGGTACCACTTCGCGTAGTAATAGCCGCTGACGCGTAGGACTGCCATGTCAGCAGCCTGCTGCGCCTGCGCAGTACAGCTGGGCCAGCCCATTTCCTTTCTCGCACGTAGCCCAGCGATTCAAATAATCTTTTTCCAATTTATTTGAAATCAAATTCTATCCACTTATTTAAATATCAATTCAGAGAGTTTCACTTAATCAAGTGGCATGATTCAAATTTTTCTAGAAAGGTAATTAAAATATCTATCTAGGCCCGTTGGATTGAAATCATTTGGAGTTAGAGGTAATCTTTAACAAAAATAACAAGAAAGAGACTTTTGCAACTTCAAACATTTTTCAAAAATCAAACATAATAGCTCTTGAGTCGATTCCAATTCTCAAAAATCACATTTGACAATACCTATCTGAACATGTAATCATATTTAGGTTTGCATGCAGTGACTTTGGACTAGTACCAAAATAATGCTATATAGGCATTTCTAGTCACTTTAAATCATTTAAAGGATAATCTTAAACTTTAAAAAATATGACCAACCCTTTAAATCACATTCCCATGTATTAGAATAGGTGGTGATGACATTTGTCCACATGATCCCATATTTTAATTGGAGAATATTAAATCTTAATTAATTTCAATGAGTAGAAATTACTTTTCTCAAATAAAATAAATGAAACTAGTTCTTTAAATCTTGTGATGATTGTGATGATGCTAGATCATCAAGTGTGTGCCTTAGTTTGCTAAATAGACTTAGTTAAGTATTGTTTGGTGATTCTGTACCCCGTATTCATTTGAAGACAATAGTACCGACCAAGTCTACGAGGAGGAGTTCTACCCCGAGGAAGACGAAGAGAACTTCAATCACTGCACCAGTCAAGGCAAGCTAACACTTGAAAGTTTCTTAACTATGCAAGATTTAACCTAAGCAAGATGCATTTAGGCATGCTTTGGTTATAGCCTTTGATTTATACCCATCCCAAGTTTTACTTGCAAGCTTTACTTTTTGCTTTACCAAAGTTTCTTTAATTTTAGTAATGCTTTGTGAGATTTTGGAAAGTAGTATAGAGAGCATAAAGAGTATAAAGCTAGGCCTATACTAGATATCATTCTATGGCATGAGATTGAGATTAGCATCCCTCATTAGTGAACACTCTTAACCTTAGTGGCTAGTGCTAAGCATAAAACTTGATCACTTTAGATGGGAATACTTGGTGAAAATGCTTATGAAAACCTTGGAATGATGAGTCATTCTATTGAGATCTTTTGACATGTGCTGAGAAACACAATTGGTTTATGATGATGAAAATGTTGAGGCATGAGCCTCAGCCCTTTATAAAAACTGATGGTTGGGTTCGGATGCGATACCATTCCAATTTTACCGTATAACCACAATACCTGAATTGGGTAAGGCTTAGCCAGAAGTTTATATGCATTAGTATGGGTTCCCTCGCGGGAGAGGTTTTGAGCTGAGGCTACCTCTTGATGATGTCCACCTATGCAGTGCCCAGGATGGCAGATGGCCATGGCTGGGACACCAAGCTCATAGGAGAGGTGCTTATACTAGAGTGTGTAAAGGAAAGGTCATGATTGATTATCCGCATACTAAGTATGATGATTTAGGGTTATCCCTGGCGGATGTATCGAATTTTTTGGTGAAAGTGTACCACCTCTGCAGAGTGTCAAACTATTCGAATACCTATGTTTGCTGTCATGGACAGTTGGAGTGGCCATATTGTTCCGTCGTCAGATGTTTTCAAAATGACTTGTGAAGTGATCTATGATTTTTATTTGACCACAACAGGGTTGTGACTATGAAAACTAAGTTCCCAACTTAAGTGATTTAGAACATTTACTTAGTTTTCTTTGTTTGTGAACTCAGCTTAGGTTAAGTACAGCTTTTGCAAATAAACTTAGAGCTTAGAATTCCTACTAGAACTACCTTACTTGTTAGTGATAGTTTGCGAGTACTTAAAGAGTACTCATGGATTTGTCCATGGCTATTCCCGTGGCCAGACTATGAGGAGGACTATCCGAAAGAAGGACAGCAGGATGGCTATGACAACTAGGACCATCTCCCATCGTCAGCATTGCCTGTGACACTGAAGATGGAGCCCACCACTACGCTTATTATTCCGCTGCTTGTTTGTATTAAGACTGGATCATGAGATCCTTTATTTGTGTAAGCCCTTATTATGGTTTGTAATGGATGATGTATTGTGATATCCAATCTGTTATATCTCGCAAAAATGGTAATACTGGGATTGCGATGTATGGCATAACAGACATCTGGGATTAAAAATCTGGGTGTTGACAACCTATCTCTGTAACTCAGCGTATAGCCATTATAGTGATTTATAGCAGGAGTAGAGTTCCACCATCGTTGTGGGAATTGAACTTAGGTAAGCTGTGTTACCTCATACCTGCCAAATCTCCGCCTTACCCCATTTCTCTAAACACACTCTATGATGACCCCTCCCTGGCATACTCGTCGAGAATACCACGACATGGCTACTTCTGAAGTGGCAATTGTAATTGTTATGGATAAGGAGTTTTGACTTCCCAACTTAGTGTGTTTATCGTATACATGACAACGGTGAAAGTCCACTTGACTAAACAACCGTCATTATAGAGACAAGTAAACAACATCTCACTCTATTGCCAAACATATACTTTGACATATTATGTGATAATAGGATAATGTCAAAATAGGTGACATTAAATGATTTGTAAAGAACATAAGGATCATAGACAGGAATATTTCTCCATGAGGAAGAATGATCAATATCACCGTATGGTATATGATGTTTATGATTTGTAACAAATGCAACTAGATTATTTGTACTCTAGCGCCAGTGGGATACTGTTGGAAATATGCCCTAGAGGTAAATAATAAAGATGTTTATTATGATATTTCATTTAGTACATGATAGTTTTATACCATGCTATAACTATGTCATTCGGAAACATTGATACACATGTCGTATGTAAACAAACCAGAGTCCCTAGTAGCCTCTATTCAACTAGTCCATTGGCCAACTGATGATCAATGTTTCTTGATCATGGAGCATTTATGCCAATTGACAATGAAGTCATATCATGAGTGAATGATGTGATGGACATTACCCAATATAAGTATTGCGACACAATCAAGTCACAAAGTTCATCGTTGCAATAATTAGAAATGAAGTATCCTACTCCTTTGACTGTGAGATCATATCTAATCACTATCACCCGAGGCTGCTTAGATTGCATCAACCGTCACACCGTAGCAGGGCGATCATAAGGGTGTACATTAGGTATTCCATAGGGATATGTTGTTGCATATGCATTGATATCGGAAATTGTTTTTCCCGAGCAACGAGAAGATACACCAGGCCTACTCAGTGAGATTACATCCATAAGTTGTGCATCATGTGACTAGGTCACGGGGATGGGATATCACAGGAACGAGTAAACCACCACTTGTTGGCAACAAGATTGAACAAGGTATCATTGTACCTATGATCAGAGCTTGGACAAGTCAGGGTTCAAAGTAACAAAGGGAATTGGACTCAGCATTTATGGTTCAAATGACATTGATATCGTGGAATGCATAGGGATCATTATGAGTATCCTGACCCTGCTAATGATCATTGATCCGAGAGTCATCTTGATCATGTTCGTGATGTTACCGAACCATAGGGTAACACACTTAAGGGTTTTATGACGCTTGGAGATCGTTTTGGAATCATCGGGATCACAAGAAGAAAGAGATGAGAATACCAGAAGTGTTCTATGAGAGAACTGGAATCATTCTGGGAGGATCCGAAGTGTTTCGGAGTATACCAAAAAGTGTTTTAGGCCAAAAGTAATTTAATAATATGTATTTCTTATTAATTGTTGAATTAATATTAAATAAATATTTAAAATTAAATTTAAAAGGGCAACTTCCCCAATGGGCCAAATCCCCGGAGGGAAATCGCCCAAGAGGAAGCTTCCTAAGGGGGCAGTGATACGTCCATTTTACATCACTATTTTATATCATAATTTGCTGTTATTCATTGATATATTTCATATTGAGAAATGATAGTTATGTTATTTCATCTATTTTTGCATGATTGAGGACTTTTGGAGGATGAACCACCAGAGTCAGGATTCTGATGGAAAAAGCACTGTCCAGATGCAATATTCATGAAGATCAGAAAATCCCAGAAAATATACGGAAATTCCTATTTTTCTAGAAGACAAAGGAGGAGAAGGGGGAGTGGATATGGGCCACATGGGCCCCACACCGCCCCCGGAGTGGGTCCCCTTCGGCGCGCCACCAGGTGGTGTGGCCACCCTGGCCCACCTCTAGCATCGCCCTTCCACGTATATATTCCCCTCGAAACCCTAAGACTCGGGGAGCGACAACAGAAATATTCCGCCGACTCTGTGAGGCGGAAATTACAGAGAGAGAAAGAGCTCTCCGGTAGGCAGAAATCGGTCGAGGAAATTCCTTCCCGAAGAGGGGAGATCGTCGCCATCAACACCATCATCAAGCTAGACTTCATCAGGATCATCATCATTATCTCCACCAGCACCGTCACCATCACTCCGTACCGCTGTAACAATTGGGTTGAATCTTGCATAGTTCTTATGGGAAACTTTCTCGGTGTTGATAACTTGTTGTAGTTGATGCTATTGAGTGGAACCATTGAATTATTGTTCATGTTCAGATTGTTACTTATCATTACTTCATCTCTAATCTTGATCCATATGATGTCTCATGAGTAGTTCGTTTAGTTATTGAGGACACGGGACAAGTCATGTTGTTAGTAGTGGAATTGTGTTGAGAAAGATTTAATGGTTTGATATTTAAGTGGTGGTGTTATTCTTGTAGTTGTGCCATGTGAACGTCGACTACATGATACTTCACCTTTATGGCCCTAGGGGAATGCATTCTGTATTTGGCTACTAATCGCGGGGTTGCCGGAGTGACAGAAACCTGACCCCCCATTAGAAAACCTTTGCATAAGGGAGTGTAGGATCTCAAAGTTTAAGGCTGTGGTTAGGTTTTTATCTTAATTACTTTCTTGTAGTTGCAGATGCTTGCAAGGGGTATAATCACAAGATGTATTAGTCCTAGGAAGGTCAGTACATTAGCATAGGTTCACCCACACAACACTTATCCAACCAGAGAAGATTAATCAACTATATGAAGCGAAAGCACTTGACAATATTCCCATGTGTCCTCGAGAACGTTTGGTCATCTTAAGTAATACAACCGGCTTGTCCTGTGCTAAAGAAAGGATTGGGCCACTTGCTGCAATTATTATTATTGTCTTTTATTTACTTGCACTTTATTTATCTGCATATCAAAAACCCCTAAAAATCGGTTTGCTAAGTATTTACCGAGAATTCCTGATCCAAACCACTTATCAACACCTTCTGATCCTCGTTGGGTTCAACACTCTTACTTATCGAAAATACTACGATACACCCCCTATACTTGTGGGTCGTCAAGACTATTTTTTGGCGCCGTTGCCGGGGAGTGAAGTGCTATTGAAGAGTGGAACTGGTAAAGGAAACTTCTACTATGAGTATTGTTTATTTCTGTTTGATACTTTATTTTCAATATGGATAATTCACTTAGTTTCTTATTTCGGAATGCTACTACTACTGCTAAGGTAGTAGCTGAACCACCACCTGCTGAAATTGATCTTTTTAAAATACCTACAAAAATTGTTGATCATGTTATTGATAACTACTATTTTGGAGATGGAACTGTCCATCCCGGTGATCATTTGCTTTTTATACATGAATTATGCGGATTGTTCAAGTGTGCAGGTATTACAACAGATCGAGTTAAGAAAAAGTTTTTCTCTGTATCATTGAAAGGCAGAGCTAAGGAATGGTATAAGCTGCTAAAGAATGGCCAATCTCTTGAATGGGAGGAAATTGGACCCCTCTTTTATTCCAAATTTTATCCTCCTAGTGAGATTCATAAAGATCGGAATCAAATATACAACTTTTGGCCTCGTGATGGAGAGAGTACCGCCCAAGATTGGGGGAGATTGAAGTCACTAATGCTCAAATGTCCTATTCATGAGCTCCCTAATAATATTATTACCAATAACTTTTATTCAAGGCTTTCTCTTCATGATAAGGATCTATTGGATGCTTCTTGTGCTGGATCGTTTACACGTATGAAAGAAGAAGCTAAATGGGATCTTCTAGACCGTATTCAAGACAATGTTGACGCATGGGAGAATGATAAAGAAAGAAAGTTAGGTATAAATTATGATTATGAATGCATTAAATCTTTTATGGGAACTAATGACTTTCACAATATTAGTGTTGCTTATGGTCTTGATTCTCAAAGTATTGCAAATTTTTTTAAGGCCTTTGCCTCTTATATTGAAATTCCTAAAAAGAAATAGAACAAGTATCATGAGCCATATAAAGATATTGTTAATTGTGTTCCTACTAGAAATACTAAAGTTATACTGTTGATTGTAGTTTACCTGAACCTTACATCGAGAAAATACCTTTCCCTATTAAGATAAAGGAACATTCTATGATAGCTAGTATGGTTAACAAAAGTACAAAGAAAGCTGTAGAACCTGATGAACAAATAGATATTGAACCTGTAGTACCAAATATCAAGAACCTTGTCACTAAAAATGTAGAAGATGGGCACATTATCCTTTTTAAGGATACTTCTAATATTGTTTCACATCCTAGTAGAACTAGGAAAGCTAGTGTCTTTGTGTTTTCTGTCAGAATAAGTGATCATTGCTACTATGGTTCATGTGATAGTTATATCGTTAAATTTATTCATGATGCTAAAAGTTATTATGAGAGAGGGAAAATTGTTTTTATGCATCTCAATAATGTTAAGTTTCCTCGCTTTATGCTGAAAGTCTTTATGTTGCACTTGTTTTGCCTTCCTATGCTAGTAGCCTCTGGTTTCAATAATTTATTTTCTTTCAAAATTCCCTTGCATAGGAAGTGGGATAGACTTAAATATGCGTATAAATGCTTCTTGATGCTCGCTTTTACTTCAATTCATATTCTTACGTGAGCATCATTGAAATTTATCATGCCCATCTTAATGGCTATAAAGAAAGAGCTTTCTGGGAGACAACCCATTATATTTTTTCTTTTAGTTTATTTTTTGTTTATCTGAGTCTTGGAAGTCATTGCTTTTGTAATAACCTCTCCTTATCATTTTTTTGGTTTCTGTGTCAATATCAGCCTCTAATGAAAGAGAAGTAAGATTTGGGAAGTTGCTTTCCTAAAATAGATTTTTGTGCTTCACTGTAAAAAATCAGGAAAAATCTCAAAACGTCATACTGATCTGTAATTTTTGTGTGCATCCCCAGGATATTATTTAACTTTCGTTAGTTTTGCACTTTTTGATTTGAGCAACAGAAGATTTTTTATAAAAATTGATCTTTATCTGCTGGTCTGTTTTGACAAATTTCTGCCATTTTTGCATTTGCCTCTTAAATCGATTTCCTTTTTGAATTCTTTTTGGGTTTTTGAAAGGAGTTGCTTTTGTAGCTTATGTTGTGATGGATTTTAGTTGAAATTGAACCTAAAGGTTTATTATCTTGCATGCACTAACGTTGCTAATGAAGATTGTGTGAAGTTTTGTATGGAAGAAATTTTCAAGTGGTAGGAGAAAATGATGTAATGAGATGAAGAATGGTCAAAAGACTCAAGCACTATATTTTTTAAGATTCTTACAAAGAAGATATTGATATTATTCAATTGGTGACTCTGGCAGAATTTATTAAAGACCAAATTCAGAAACCTGCAGAGTCCGTTTTCGAATAGGTAACAGTTCTGGTAAGAAAAGGTCCACGAAAAACTTTTCAATTTATATTTTTTGCAGTTTTTATCTAACATGGAAAATAATGAGTTGAAAAAGGGATGGAAACAGAGCCCGGGAGGCTCACACCACCTCGTGGCGTGGGCCCACCTGGCCGTGCCACCAGGGGGTATGGCCACCCCGGAGGCCATCTCCGACCCGTTTTCTCCCAGTACCTTCCTTTTGTTGTTAAACTTTGTAATATATAATCCCTCAGATCCCCAGAGGTCCATATATCGTGTTCCTGTCGTGTTTTCATTTCGATCTATTTCTATCAGGAACTATTCTCAAGTTTAGAAGCACAATGGTCTCCACCAACGATAAGGGAAAGAAGCCTGTGGAAGATGATCTCCAAGACCCCAAGCAGGAGGAGGAGATCATGGGTGAAGTTAAAGAGGAATTGAAGGAAGACCAACATCCATGCACCAGCACCACCATTGCAAGCATTGGAGTGATGGCACGTCCTGTCAAAAGGACTGCACAGATGGCCACTGGAGGGATGGTTCCGCGCCTTTGCTTGGCTTCATGGTCAGCTCCTCCATGCACCAAGAATCGCTTCCATAACCTTATACATGAGCAGCAATTCCAAAAGATGCCTAAGGAAAAATTACCCTCCAATTGGGACATGCCTCGTTCTAACCATGCAGGAAAAGAACACTTTAAGGAGGAAGAGTGGGGAAAGAATCACAAGGGATGGGATTCACAGTCCGACATGATCATGAACCGCATTGAGAAAAATTCGGAGCTGATTCGTACTCTCACCTTCGAGATTGAGGATTTGAAGGAATTGATTGAAAAGCTTATCGATAGAACACCACCACCACTAAAGGAGTAATTCATCATCAGGTTTTGGCATCCCCTTTGCTTGTTCTAAGCTTGGGGGAGTGTCGTGGTATCATATCATCTTTCATCTTTTTACCTTTTTAGTAGAGTCATATCATGAATGGAGAAGTTATCATATAGGATGGTTTGCATTGTGGAAGTATCTCTCCTCTAGTTAGTTATATGTATCCATTGGTGTGAGTTGCCATTATGGAATATTAATGAGAAGTTCAATCATTTACTTTTTGCACATCTTATTTTAGTTTGCAATTTCTGTTATATGACTGATCTTGTTGTTAGTATTGGCATCACTTTGGGATCATTAAGTAAATTTAGTTGGTTTTGGCAAACCTAGCTCTTGTCAGTAGCAACACTATTTGAGGATTGAATGGAAAAGAGAAAAGTACTTTTAGAAATATAATTTCATTATCTTTCTTTCTTTATTGGCTCATAAGTTTAGCATTCTCTAGTTAAGATATTTTGTGTTTCCAAGGAAGATTGCATGATTGTTTCTCTCACTTGTATGTTTGTTTGTTTCCTTCAACTCTTATGCTTGCGACCCAGCCTTGCTAGCCAAAAACTTGTACTGTGAGGGAATGCTTCTCTTGCATCCAATCCTTGAACCAAAACCTATGCCATTTGTGTCCACCATATCTACCTATTAGCATTATTGCTATTTCAGTAAATTCTCGAGTTCTATCTATCTTCCAAATTAAACTTGTTATGTGAAAATTAGTGATTAAATCTCTCACAAACTTGATGGCACACTTTATTTTCTTGTACTTAATTAATTTGAACCATTGTGACTATCTTATGAAGATTTTATGCTTGCAAATTATACGTTGGGAGTTAGCAAAACCATGTTATCATGGGGTCCGCTTTCGACATTGCACTTATTATTTAGTTGATATCATGTTCTTTTGTTTATGGATGCCGGCGGTGTGAAATAAAAGGGGAGCTTGTAAGCTCATGGGGTTTGTATATGTGTTAGAGAAACGTCTAGGCAGCTAGCCTAAGCCGTACCTAATCATGGTGGAAACTTGTAGCATAACCATAGTGGCATTCTATGAAGCATCCTCAATAAAAACCTATGAAAATAGCAAATAAAAAGATCACTGAGATGCTCATTGTCTGTTGCCTTGTCATTTTGATATGGGATAGCTCCTGTGTCATGGGGCAAGGGGTACCCCGTTGGCGGTTCTCTATGATACACATACACTTACAATGACAAGAACTTACCGGAGACCAAAGTTGAGTAGCATGAGGTCTAGTACTCGTACTTGATACATTGCAAACGTATCAATAATTTTTGATGTTCCATGCTTGGTTTTATCAACTTTCTTGTGTTTTGTTCCAACTTTGGAGTACTTTTCATATGATTTCTTGGACTAACCTATTAACAAGAGCCATAGTGCCAGCTGCCTGTTTTCTGCTGTTTTTGGTTCCAGGAAAGTCAGAAAATGAATATTCTCGGAATTGGATGGGACAAAAGCCAAAGTGCCTATTTTTCCGGATGTCATCAAGTGCCAGAATACGAGACGGAGAGGGGCCAGAGGGCGGCCACACCACCTGGCCGCGCGGCCAGGCCTGGCCCGTGCCAGGGGGTGGTGTGGCCAGCCCAGGCACCCCCTCGGCCTCTCCTTCCGCATATAAGTTGCCCTCGGGACGAAAACCCTAAGGGGCCAATCAAAAATCCACGAAAGAGTCTGTAGCCGCCGTCATCTCCATACCTAGATCGGGAGGTATCTGAAGCTCTTCCCGGCACCCTGCCGGAGAGGGGAATTCACCCTGGAGGCCTTCTTCATCACCATGCAAGCCTCCGGTGTGATGCGTGAGTAGTTCATCCTTGGACTACGGATCCATGTAGTAGCAAGATGGCTGGTTTCTCCTCCTTCGTTCTTTCATGTTTAGATCTTGTGAGCTCCGTTCATGATCAAGATCATCTATTTGTAATTCATACATGTTGTGTTTGCAGGGATCCGATGGATATTGAGTTGCTATTTCAGATTGATTATTGATTCTATCATGTCTTTGTTATTTGAGATCTTGCATGCTTTCCGTTGTTAGTAGCTATCTTGGCCAAGTAGATGCTAGCAACTCCAAGAGTTAGTATTTATGCTCGATAGTGGGTTCATGCCTCTGGTAATCTGTTGAAGTGACAGAAATCTCTAAGGTACTAGATGTGCTGTTGCTACTAGGGAGAAAACAACAATCCTTTGTTCATAGAACAATCGTATTGTTTACTTTACACGCAGTTCGTAAAGGAATAATCTGTTGCTTGCAACTTAATACTAGAGGAGGTTCGGATGATAACCTGAAGGTGGATTATTAGTCATGGATGCAGTTGGATGGTGGTCTATGTATTATGTTGTGTTGCCCAATCAAGTCTCACAGGAGTCAACATGATTAGTATATGCATGTATTGCTTTCTCGGTGTTTGTCAATTGCCCCCCTGTAATTTGTTCACCCAGCATGTTATCTATCTTAAGGAGAGCCACCTCTAATGAACTATGGATCCCGGTCCTTTTTCTTTACATCCAATCTACAATCTTTTACTGCTTTGTGTTTACTTTCTGCAAACTTTTACTTCTTTCCATTCAATACGTTTAATCCTTTGTTTTCCGCAAAACACGGTGAGATTGACAACCTCATCGCAAGTTGGGGACAAAGTTCTGTGGTTGTGTTGTGCAGGTCTCCACGTTGCTACTAGCACCGGTAGTGCGCCCTGCCAAAGCTCAGCTAGTAACACCTTTGGGGTGTTTCCTTGCTCCTACTGGTTTGATTAAACCTTGGTTTCATAACTGGGGGAAACTTGATGCTGTGCTCATCATACCTTCCTCTTGGGGTTCCCAACGAGCTCTACATCAATACCGCCATGAAGCATTTTTCTCGGCGTCGTGCATTGAGCCATCAGTACTCAAGGGGCATGAGATTTTCAACTTGTAATTTTTCAAGCATATAACTCATATTTTCTCTCACATTAACCTTAATCACTTCAAGATGCTTATGATAGGGGCAATGAGAGTTGAAAGCTAATAAGTACCATAATTTTTGGAGGCTCTTTATGAAACTTGAAATCCCTGCTTCCCTCTGCGAAGGGCCTATCTTTTACTTTTTAGTTGAGTCAGTAAACCTATTCCTTTCTATCCCAAGCAAGCATTTGAGTTGTTGTGATTCAATCATTCATATGATGATTTATTCAATCATCTTTCTTATGTTCATTGTTTTGCACACTGCTCTTATCTAAGTGAATATTACTTTGGAATCTATCATTGAAAACCCCATTATGTTTGACTCCTGCAATTTGTTAGCCATTCTATGATCAAGAACAAGGTTTGCCATTACCAATTATGATTTACTTTGTGTATCTTTATTGTGTTTCCCTTACTCATTTCAAGTTAAGTTATATAATAGTGAGTTGTTTTCTATTATGATTTGTGTATTGATGATTGTGATGCTTCTTGTCCGTATTCTCTTTATCGACACTTCACTCCATAAACCTGTGGTCATGTTTATTGAGCTTAGTTTTTGCTTGGGCACAAGCAAGGACTAAGCTTGGGGGAGTTGATACGTCCATTTTGCATCACTATTTTATATCATAATTTACTGTTATTCATTGATATATTTCATATTGAGAGATGATACTTATGTTATTTCATCTATTTTTGCATGATTGAGGACTTTTGGAGGATGAACCACCAGAGTTAGGATTCTGATGGAAAAAGCACTATCCAGATGCAATATTCGCGAAGATCAGAAAATCCTAGAAAATATACGGAAAGTCCTATTTTTTCAGAAGACGAAGTAGGCCAGAATGAGGAGTGGAGATGGGCCACAGGGGGCCGACACCACCCCCTGGTACAGGCCCCCTGGCCGCGCCACCAGGTGGTGTGGCCACCCTGGCCCACCTCCAGCATCGCCCTTCCGTGTATATATTCCTCTCAAAACCCTAAGACTTAGGGAGCGACAACAGAAATATTCCGCCGCCTCTGCGAGGCGGAAACTTCAGAGAGAGAAAGAGCTCTCCGGCAGGTAGAAATCTGCCAGGGAAATTCATTCCCGGAGAGGGGAGATCGTTGCCATCAACACCATCATCAAGCTAGACTTCATCAGGATCATCATCATCATCTCCACAAGCACCGTCACCATCACTTTGTACCGCTATAACAATTGGGCTGAATCTTGCATAGTTCTTAGGGGAAACTTTTTCGGTGTTGATTACTTGTTGTAGTCGATGCTATTGAGTGGAACCATTGAATTATTGTTCATGTTCAGATTGTTACTTATCATTATTTCATCTCTGATCTTGATCCATATGATGACTCGTGAGTAGTTCGTTTAGTTCTTGAGGACATGGGAAAAGTCATGTTGTTAGTAGTGGAATTGTGTTGAGAAAGATTTAATGGTTTGATATTTAAGTTGTGGTGTTGTTCTTCTAGTGGTGTCATGTGAACGTCAACTACATGATACTTCACCTTAATGGGCCTAGGGGAATGCATTGTGTATTTGGCTACTAATCGTGGGGTTGCCGGAGTGACAGAAACCTGAACCTCCGTTAGGAAACCTTTGCATAAGGGAGTGTAGGATCTCAAAGTTTAATGCGGTGGTTAGGTTTTTATCTTAATTACTTTATTGTAGTTGCGGCTGCTTGCAAGGGGTATAATCACAAGTATGTATTAGTCCTAGGAAGGCCATTACATTAGCATAGGTATACCCACACACCACTTATCCAACTAGAGAAGATTAATCAACTATATCAAGTGAAAGCACTTGACAATATTTCCATGTCTCCTCGAGAACGTTTGGTCATCTTAAGTAATATAACCGGCTTGTATTTGCTAAAGAAAGGATTGGGCCACTTGCTGCAATTATTATTATTGTCTTTTATTTACTCGCACTTTATTTATCTCCATATCAAAAAACCCTAAAAATCCGTTTGCTAAGTATTTAGAGAGAATTCCTGATCCAAACCACTTGTCAACACCTTCTGCTCCTCGTTGGGTTCGACACGCTTACTTATCGAAAATACTATGATACACCCCCTATAATTGTGGGTCATTAGGCAGCCACTGCCTAGGGCTCCCAACCGGCTGGCCTTGAGCCATGCGCGGGGGTGGGGGCCACCTGGCTGACTCCCCATCGCGTGCCTCCTCCCCTCCTGTCCCTTTAGTCCCACCTCGGGACTTGACTATTTGGGGGTGCCTCCTTTCCCCTATATAAGAAGGGGGGCTATGGGAGGGAAAAAGACAAAACACAACAATATATTCTCTAAGACTTTCCTTAGAGAATCTCTCTCTCTCTCTCTCGTTAGTTCTCATGTGTGCGGTTCCAAGAAGAACTGTGTGCGTGAGAGACGAAGCATCTTCAGCACGTCGTCACGCTGTTGGATCCCTGGTTCCAGAAGGTCTAATTCTGCAATCCTAGCTAGATAAAGGAGCTCGGAGGTCATCGTCGAACACCGGACATGTGCGAGACCATGGGGGTGCTGCCATTTGTGGCACCTAGATTGTTGTGCGAGGAGCAACGTGATCTTAAGGTTTACTATGAGTATGACTACATCATCCATGTTCCGCATGAACTGCCATATCCCAAATTTTGATGCTAATAATTTGTGCTTATTCAATCTTTTCAAAAAGTAAATTAAATGTTTACGGTGATGTTGATGTTTGTATTTGGGTTTGGGTTAAAATAAAATAAACTAATAAAACAAAAGAAATAATAATAGTGTGTAGTAGCACTTGAACTTTTGACCTGGCATTCAAAATCTATAGCTACAACCAGCTAGCTTGTGGTGGTTTATTAGTACAACACTATTTTTTTCTTTTGTTTCTTCATTCCAATACGAGAGGAATGGAAATCCATGGGCTGGGCTCCAGGCCCTATCGGACTAAACATCTGTGTCCTACTGTTTCGCCTCTTAGTAGCAGCATTCCAAGACTGCGCTATTCCGTTTTGATTTCCTCATATATCGTCCCAGACCAGTTTCCCTCTTAATCGAAGCCGCCGTCTCCGTCAGGTCATCGTTGGCGTGGGAGCATAGGTCGATGCCGCCGGTCATCAGTCATACGATCTCCACGGTGGGTTGCTGTTATTTTTCCTATCCTAATTTGTTGATATGTAGGACTAGATATGCAGAGGTAAATTGCCTGGGTTGTTGGATCGTGGTAGATCCTTTTCCTTTCCTGAACTCCATCGTTTTCTAGAGTAGCTAGTACATTCAAGCTTCATATTTTGATTTAGGAAACCAAATCATTTTTTCCTATTTTTGTTAGCCGCCTCCTGGCCTGGATTTTATTTGATGCTAGCAACCTAACTTGATCGTATAGCTTGCCTTCAGATTGTCTTATATTCTGAATTCTGGTTGTTGGTTCAGTTAGAGCAGGTGCTCTAATTGGTGCTTCTAGACGCTGGCCTTTGACTTATTAATCTGGTCTGATTCATCTATAATGTTGAGATGCTCTCCACAGATTACTTGTAGGTTTTGTTCCAACCTTTAAACAGTGTATCTTTTTGTGCAGTTTTGATTTGATGTATTGCAAACAATAGTTAGTTTACTGATCTGGCCAGTAGTTGAATACAATGGATATGAGTGGTTTACGTTACCTAAAACTGCAGAGCTGCGTTCTGTTTATTCCATGTCCCTCTTCTCAAACGAAGATCTAAACCTTAGTTCATTTTCCCAAGATTAGTCTGTAGGAGTGTCGTTAATTATCTTTGTTCAGATACCAATAGACTGCATAATTCATATAGGTGTTGTTTTATTGTGCTACTTATAAATGGAAATAGTAGCTTCTTTTATTAGAGTTTTGCCAACAAGCAACAACAAGTGTGTGAGGAGCACAATAACACAACACGTGTATGAATTATGCATTCTATTGGTATCTGAACAAAGAGAATTAACGGCACTCCTGCAGATTAATCTTAGGGAAAACGAACTTAGGTAACGTAAACCACTGATATCCATCGTATCCAACTACTGGCCAGATCACTAAACTAACTGTTGTTTGCAATACATCAAACCAAAACTACGCAAAAAGATACACTGTTTAAAGGCTGGAACAAAACCTACAAGTTATCTGTGGAGAGCGTCTCAAAATTATAGACGAATCAGACCAGATTTTTAAGTCAAAGGCCAGTGTCTAGTTGATAAATTCTCATTTTCTAGTGGTTTAGAGTTTGGTATACTATTTGGGTGATAAACTTATTATATCTCGTGATATATTCATGCATGCTGGTATTCCTATAATCTTCCTGTCGTGGATGTCCTTATAAACAGAGGAGACTGCCGAATTTTCCTAAAAGTTGTTAGTTAAATTTTAAGTGTCATGTATGTTGTAACATCTTAAGTGCTTGTTGGCTTGGGGTGATACAATTGGTATCAGAGCGTGCTATAGGTCCGTGGTATGAAAATAAACTTACCAAATAATTTTAAAATTTGACACACTAGTGCATAGTATATTGAGTTGGGTCATGCATTGCATTTACACTTTTGCCATCTTATTATGGATCCATTTTATCTTTATTATGTTGGCATGCCTATGGGCAGGACATTATCGTGGGAGGATTCAGGCCCTGGTTCATGTATTCTTGTACTTCTATTCTTGGTAGTAAATAGTTGACTAGAGTTTAAGAGAGAGAGTCTCCTCATGGTTGATGAATTCAATATTGGAAGGGTGATATTTAACAATTTATGATGGTTCCGTAAATGTGTGAAGCTCACGATGAAGAGATTTGTATTGATAGATCTAAATGTTCATATTGTTTTGATGGAATCATGAGGGCACAATTGAGTAGCCCTGTGTTGACGTCAATGTTTGATGATGTTAGCATGGACTCAAGGTGGCTTTGCCAGATGCTATTTTAAATTTTGAGATGTGCCAAATATCCTAAAGGAATTTGAGGGAAAAATTTGCTAATCTTGACAAGACGGGGTGGACCAGGTGATTGGTTTTTGAACGGACAATGCTAGGTTGGCTAACCTAGATGGTGTCGTTTCGGAGAAGATAAATTATTGTTTTGAAGACTTCGATGGATCCAAATCACTACAAGAGGATCTTTCCCCTATCCACGTCCCCTGAGAAAAAACCTTCTATTTTTCCTCCTTGTTCCCATTCACCTATTCTTGCTAGTGCTTCACCTACACTTACGGTTTGATGACCATCATCCAGTTAGAGGAACTATCTTCGGTGGATTATCGTCCAATGATTATGACGTATTTCCAATCATGTACTTCAAAGGTCCTTGTCGCTAACTATTAGTCTTTTAGGATCAACACATTCTTTTTTTCCAATTCTCTATCTGTTGTATTCTTCTTTGACATTCCTTGGTAACCATTATTCCACCATGGAGTATAAAGAATGGTGAATGCGCATTTGGATGCAATGTGGACTTTCCTTTAGAAAAGAAATTTTTATTTCTAGCTAAAAGCCTTGTAATTGGTTTCTATACTTGGTTAGAAGCTTATCCTTCCTTTATCCTCAAGTATTAGTTTTTTAGGTCAAGTTAGTAACCCATGAAGTGACGCTTTGTTCTTTTAAAATATGTGTCTAGTACAACCAATCTTGCGTGTTCTTGAAAGGTTGATAGGTTAGACTTTTGTAGTGGCTTTGCAATAACGATAGATGAGAGTTGACCTCGAGCCTTTTGTTCGTGCCCATGGAATATGTTTGCAATGTGAGTGACGATGCATGAGTGTTAGTGATGCATGACTCACTATTTTAGCTATAGAGTTAATAGTTTGGGTGTGGGATAGATTGGCCCCCATACCAATTACCCTTATTATTTGCTCTTGTTATGTTGAGGCGGTGAATCATTTGCATGTTCCTTTAGTTAGTTGAGAGACGACGTTGTGCAGCCTAAACCATAGAATGTTATATGATGTTCTACATGTATTAGGGGCAAATGTTCACAAGCCTAGGAGACGCGGTGAGGATACCTTTTTCATTTCTAAACCACCATGAGAGTTTCAGATTATTTTTGTGGTATTATCTTGATGTGCTCCAAAGTTGAATGTTGACCATTCAATGGTCGTGTACCATTGACAATCTTCATAAGATTTCTGAATCACCAAGGATATGGACCATTTATTATGACCAAGATATCATCCTTGTTTCCAAGTTCTTTGTGAGAGGGGCGTGGAGTTTCGCTTTGATCTTATTCCTTACACCCAACCTACCTTTTTGTTTCATTATCATTTTGTTATGACCATTTCAAGAATAATGGAAAAAACAATTGGATTATGTTTGCCAAAGGTTTGATCGATAGTCTCACTTAGGGGAGAGCCTCTTATTTTTACATCAAAGAGACATAGTAGTCAACGGAATATTGTGGATTATCATACTCTTAACATGGTAACCCTCAAGAACAAATATCACTTGCCCCATGTTGAGGACTTGGTTTAACTAGATGAATGGAGCAAAGGTATCCTCAAAGATTAACCTATCTATAATCGAATTCATATGTGAGAACATGATGAGACTGCCTTCCCCACTAAGTATGGACATTATGAATATGAAGTTATGTATTTTGTACTAAACATTTCCCTACCATCCTTATGGAGGCATTCAACAGTATGCTGAATAGATTCCTTGATAACTTTGTGGTAATGTTCATTGATGATACTCTCATATGTTTCAAAATAGAAGGAGAGCATGAGCATCATTTGAAGCTTGTGCTTGAGAATTCGAGGAATAATTTTTTCTGCAAATCCAAACAAATGTAAGTAATGGGTTTCGAAAGTGGATTCTCTAGGCCAGGTTATTAATCAATGTATATCTTGGTAGACCCTAATATGTTTTCTACAATTATTGGCTAGCTGCAACCATCTAATGTCAAGGAAGTAAGAATTTTGTTGGGCTTGGTGGGTTATTATTGGAAGTTTGTGAATGATTTTTTCTTACCGCCAAGCTAACCCAAAAGGATGTTAAATTCCAAATAGAGTGAGAGGGGCGCAACAATGTGATCAGCTGTTATAGCAAGTGGGAGAGCGTATTCTACAAGGCATAACTAGGGAGTTTACTATAGATGAGACCAGGGCTATTCGGTTCACGGATTCCTATGTGCCACAAATGTATCAAGTGAAGGAGGATATTCTTAGGGAGGAATATCATATCCCCTATACCGTTCATCCTAGAGAGACAAAGATGTATTAGGACCTGAAATAGACTTTTTGGTGGAAAATTATGAACGTTCACATGACCAAGTATGTGTCCTCTTGCCGCGTTTGTCAGTGAGTGAAGGTTGAGTGTGAGAGTACAGTAGCACTGCTACAAACCTCAGAGGTGCTAGAATGACCATGGGATGAAATTTCCATGGATTCTTTTTGTTGGGCCACCTCATATGCAAAGTGGAAAGATGCAGTTTGGTTGGTCGTGTATTAACTTAGCAAAGTTGCTCATTTTATTCCTATTCACACAACAGACTCCTCAAATGTCTTGGCATTGATATATGCACGTGAGATAGTAAGGTTGCATGGGGATCCAAAAACCATTACTTCTGATAGGGATGCTAAATTTGTATCCAAATTTTGGGAGAGCTTGCAGATTGCCTTGGGGACACAACTACGACTTAGTACGATGTTCCATCCCTAGATAGATGGACAACTAAAGCATACAATCCAAACACTCAAAGATATGTTGAGGTGTTGTGTCCTATCTTGGAAAGAAAGCTGGGGGGACCACTTGCCACTTGTGGAGTTTGCTTATGATAATAGTTATCAGAGTAGGATACCAACTTGAGTTGCCTGAGTCAATGAATGATGTTCTTAATGTGTTCCATGTCTCAATGCCGGGGAAGCATTTTCGTGATCTAAAACATCATATTACATGGATCCAATTATGATTGAACAAGATTTGAGGTTCGCCCTGTAAGGATATTGGAAGAGTCAGAGAGAGTGGTAAGGCATAGGACGGTAAAGTATGTGAAGGTTCTTTGGTCACAACTAACTAAGCGTGAGGCTACTTGGAAACTTGAGTCTTAGCATGCGCGAGAAGTACCCAGAATTATTTATGATTATGTTGTTATGCTTATTTTTTTGCGAATAGCGGAACTAGAAAGAATTCAGGGTCAAATTCTGTTTAAGGGAGTAAGAATGTTATATCCCAAATTTTGATGCTAATAATTTGTGCTTATTCAATCTTTTCAAAAAGTAAATTAAATGTTTATGGCGATGTTGCTGTTTGTATTTGGGTGAAAATAAAATAAGCTAATAAAACAAAATTAATAATAATAGTGTGCAGTAGCACTTAAACTTTTGACCTGCCCTTCAAAATCTGTAGCTACAACGACCTAGGTTTGTGGTGGTTTATTAGTACAACACTATTTTTTTCTTTTGATTCTTCAGTCCAATACGAGAGGAATGGAAATCCACGGGATGGGCTCAGGCCCTATCGGACTCAACGTCCGTGCCCTACTGTATCGCCTCTTAGTAGCAGCATTCTAGGACTGCGCTATTCCGTTTTGATTTTCTCATATATCGCCCCGGACCAATTTCTCTCTTAATCGAAGTTGCCACCTCCGTCAGGTCATCGTTGGCGCGGGAGCAACCAAGTCATCGCCGCCGGTCATCAGTCATACGATCTCCACGGTGGGTTGCCGTTATTTTTCCTTGATGCCTTGATTCCTCCGGTCAGTGCCATAACCTGATTTGTAGATAGGTCGGACTGGATTTGCAAGGGTAAATTTCCTGGTCTGTTGGGTCATGGTCGATCCTTTTCCTTTCTTGAACTCCATCGTTTTCTAGAGTAGCTAGTACGTTCAAGCTTCAGATTTTGATTTGGAAAACCTAATCATTTTTTCCTATTTTTGTTAGCCGCCTCCTGGCCTGAATTTTATTTGATGCTAGCAATCTAACTTAACGTACAACTTGCCTTCCGATTGTCTTATATTCTGAACTCTGGTTGTTGGTTCAGTTAGAGCAGGTGCTCTAATTGGTGCTTCTAGACGCTGGCCTTTGACTTAAATATCTGGTGTGATTCATCTACTCTCTTTGATCCAAATTAATTGACTCAAGTTTATCTAGATTCAGATGTATCTAGCAATAAAACATGTCTACATACATCTAAATCTAGACAAATCTGATCAATTAATTTGGATCGGAGGGAGTATAATTTTGAGATCCTCTCCACAAATAACTTGTAGGTTTTGTTCCAGCCTTTAAACGGTGTATTTGTTTTGTGCAGTTTTGGTTTGATGTATTACAAACAACAGTTAGTTTAGTGATCTAGTCCGTAGTTGGATACGATGGATATCAGTGGTTTATGTTACCTGAAATTGCAGAGCTGCGTTTTGTTTATTCCATATCCTTCTTCTCAAACGAAGATCTAAACCTGAGTTTGTTTTTTCTAAGATTAGTCTGTAGGAGTGTCATTAATTCTCTTTGTTCAGATACCAATAGACAGGTGTTGTTTTATTGTGCTTCTTATAAATGGAAGAGTAGCTTCTTTGATTAGAGTTTTGCCAACATGCAACAACACGTGTGTGAGGTATGAGACTGAGGGTCGACTGAAGTTAGTTTCAAGAATATTCTGGGCAGCTAATTATATTAGGAATACCCAAATTAAATCGTGTGCAAATAGTACATGGGGATATTAGCTAAGTTTGTTCTACTTGGGCTTGATGGAACCCACCGAGTGCTGCACTCTATAGTTTTTTGTTTTGTTTTGGTCGTTCTCTGTCTCTTCAGGAATACGTTAAAGGGATTAAACCTACATGATACTAGGAAATAACTAGTACCTCCTTGCTCTTTATTCGGAAACGATCATTGGATATATGCTTGTGCTAAACCATGATTTTTTGGATTATTGCTAGAACCAAGGCGAGCCACAATAATTTTGTTGTATGAGAATTCACATGTACCGGGTACTAGTAAGTTGGAATTAATTAAATCTCTTAGGTCTATGAAAGACTGTCCTGCAAATTTTATTACTATTTTCATGGTACTGGCAGAGAGTACAACATGTCGGTCTTTTCTAGAATAAAAGTAAAGGTTTAGTTTTTGGTCTGTTGCACGTAGGAGTGGTGGTATGATTAGATTGTATGATTTTGAAGTGATGAAATGTATTGAGTGTGGCCTATGCTCTTTAACAGGTGTTGGTCCTTCTGGTCCAAAGTCCTACGGTTCATTGTTTCTGCCCCATGGTTGATGCAAGTACATGACGGATAGTGAATATTGCGTCTCTCCCTTCACTTAATTTTATTTAATGCTTTATGATATATCGATGATGATAATGATAAATATGATGATGATGGCATATGCATATTATGATTTTGCATACCATGATGATAATGATGATAATGTGACCTACGTTGGTGGGCACAATGCGACTTCCATTGATGGGTTGCGACCCACTTTGGAGGCACCCTCCATGAGTTGGAGTGAGTGGATGCCGACGGGTGTTCACTCGAGCGATACCGGTATTAGCGATGAGATGAGATGAACATATAGGCATGTAGGACATACTATTATGTTCTAATGGATGAATGATGTCCTAGAGTTTTAATTTATGCAAAGTTACTATTTGTTCAAGAACTTGTTGAGTCTTTGTACTCATCCTTGTTGCTTTCATGTTTTTAGGTAAACCTTGAGGACATCATGCATGGGGCATATGGGAATAGAGCCACCACCTACTTCACATCAAAACCTCACATTTATCTTGGAATTATACCTTCCTAAATAATAAGATTACCTTATCTGGTTGAACTTTGCAGTTTGTTGAATAGTACCCAAAAACAATATTGGTTTTCTTCTTGCGTGTGGTTGATAAATTCTCATTTTCTAGTGGTTTAGAGTTTGGTATATTATTTGGGTGCTGAACTTATTATATCTCGTGATATATTCCTGCATTCTGGTATTCCTATAATCTTGCTATCGTGGATGTCCTTATAAACAGAGGAGACTCTGCCAAATTTTCCTAAACATTATTAGTTAAATTTTAAGTGTCATGTATGTTGTAACATCTCAAGTGCGTGTTGGCTTGGGGTGTTACATGAACATTAAACTCTTTCGGTCTATAAGGGTATGTTACTGAAACTCTCTCTGTTACATTATTACTCCTAGACAGATCCTGTCAATTGGTGTTGTGCTAGTTAGAAAAATTATTATTTTCTGCAGCGAACCCCTTCACACCGTTTAAGTTATACTAGAAATAAAAACATGAAGAAACTCCATGTTGATAGAATTTTGGAGTCAAGATTTTTCGTATGAATTGACGCTTGTAAGACTTTCCTATAGATAACTAAAACTCTATTCACATTCAAAAGTTGAACAAACGGCTAACTTATTAAAAGTAATACATATTGATGTATGTGGTCCATTATCTAAAATAGTGTGTGGTGAATTATTCTACTTCGTATACCTCCATTGACAACTTGAATAGATATATGAGTATATCTGTTTAATGAGGAAGAAGTATAAGACATTTGAAACATGTTTAAAGGTTTTAGAATCAAGTAGAAATCATCGTTACAAGAAAATCAAGAGTTTATGATTGGATCATAAAATAAGATATCTGAGTTACAAGTTTAGCAAATATCTGAATGTTGTGAATTGTTTTCATAAACTTAAGTTTCCGGAAACACCATAGTAGTACAGAATGTTTTGAGAATATAATCCAATCTAGTTCAACTTGGTAAGATCAAATATAAAACTGCCATTATGATTTAAAATATTATGCTATACTGACTACCGACTACCGCTTCTACATTGAAAAAAGCAACATCGTGGTCGGCTGAAATGGCAATGGGTAAAACCTAGTGTGTATATTCTTAAATTTTCGTATCCAAGGAATATCTAAAAAAATTACAAAACCAAAGTTGGATATGCATGTATTTGTAGGTTATACCAAAGCAATCGTTGGAAATTCCACCACTTTAACACTAAAGACAAAAGTCTTTGATGCTAAAAACATCGAGTTCTTTGAGAAAGAATTCTTTGTGAAATGTTAAGTGGGAGGATAATAGATATTTTGATGAGTTTATTTGAACCTAAGTGACATGATCAAACTAGAACAACGATGGAAAGTGTTCTGGAGGTAGCTACAATGCTCATGGCTACTATTCCTGCAAATGTTGATGTTATGGAAATCTAAGTTCCTATTAAACCGTGTGGATCGGGTGGTAATAAAATAATAAGATTTGAGGACAAAGTGTCATTGTTGGACAATGATATACCGACTATATGCAAATAAGTGATGATTAGACCAGACTCCATTAGATGACTAGAGGCCATATGAATTCACGATAGTATCCATATATGAAAATCAAGTTATGAAATTGGTTGACCCTTAGAAAAGCATGAATCTTTTCAAAGCGTAAGTCGATCTATAAATAAATATACATGGATGTTTACATCTATGAAATGGTCGACATGTTAGAAAGAAGTTTACGACAAACATCAAAGAGTTGACTGTGACAAGATTTGATCTTTCGCAGTGATATTTAGTCTTTATAAATTATTGTATCAACATTATATATTGAGATATGGTACTTGAATAAACAAAACAAGCGTTCTTCTAATAATAATGCTTACCTAGGATGTGTACATGACAGTATCCATAGTGTTTTGTTAATTCGAAGGGTTCTAAGACATATGCAAACTTCAATGGTTGAAGTAAGCATAGTGGAGTTGGAATCTTCACCGTGATGAATCTTTTAAAAAGTTTAAACTCATTAGAAATGATGAAGTTGCTTGTGTTTACAAGAAAGTAAGTGGGCGTGTCAAGACATATTTCCAATTATTTATGTGAAATACGTTATGTTGATTAGAAGTGATGTATCTTTATTCAAACGCAAATTCAGAATTTCAATAAAATTGGATTTTGATGAAACACTTAGGCAAAACCAGAATATTGGACATCAAAGTCTATAGATAGACTGAAATGCTAATATGGTTATTCCAAAGTACATAGATGATATATTAAATTAGTTCACTATGTTGACATATTTGATTGGGAGTTGTGTCAGTTTCCTAGTCAATATTAGACATGAAAAGTTCTTGCCTCATGGTAGCAAGATCAATTGTATTGACAATTGGTAAGTGAAACCTCATGAATGATTTGATTAATCATGAATGCATGATATGTACTTATTTAGATGAGTCCTATGTTCTAAGTTTTAGGAGCATATACCAGAGTGATTCATAAGATGATCATTGCACAATAGTAATGATATTCTTGCGTACTTTGGAAGAAAAAAGAATATGTGATAAATTATGAAGTGACAAAATAGTTCATTTTAATATGTTACATTGATGCAAGTTTTTGTGACATATACAAATGAAGTTTATCAAAATTTAGGCTATGTGTTAAGAAATAAGGTGGCCCAGTGATGGCTCAAGATATGTAGAGCTCGTTGGGAACCCCAAGAGGAAGGTATGATGAGCACAAAAGCAAGTTTCCCTCAGTTACGAAACCAAGGTTATCAAACCAGTAGGAGTAAGGAAACAACTCCAAGGTGTTGCTAACAACTTGGAATCCTGCACAACACCACCACAAAAGTTTGGCCCAACTTAGAGTGAGGTTTTCAATCTCACTGGTTTTGCTAAAAACAAAGAATTAAACGTATAGTGTGGAAGATAGTAATTGCTTGCAGAAAGTAAATAGTAAACGGTAAACAGTAGATGGTATATCAATGTTAAAGGAATGGACTGGGGTCCACAGTTCAGTAGAGGTGTTTCTCCTTAAGATAAATAGCATGTTGGGTGAACAAATTATAGCAGGGCAAATGACAGATTGAGAAAGCATAACAATGCATATACTAGACATCTTGACTCTTACGAGATTTGATTGGGCATTACTGTTGGAAATATGCCCTAGAGACAAATAGTAGTAAGGACTATTATCATATTTCATATAGTTTATGATTAAGTTTTATATCATGCTATAACTATGTTGAGTGGAAACATCAATACACGTGTGATATACAAACAACCAGGGGTTCCCAGTGAAACTCTAGTCACTGGTTCATTGGTCAACAGATGATCATGTTTCCTGATCATGTGGCATTTATGCCAGTTGGAAATGAGGTCATCTCATTCTGAGAATGAGATGATGAACCAATACCCAACCTAAACATCGTGACCCGATCATGTCACGAAGTTCAAGTTATGATGATTAGAAATGGATCCTCGTAGACTATTCCTTAGACCGTGAGGCTATATCAATCACTGTCTCCCGAGAGTGCTTAGATAGCATCAAACGCCATTTGGTAAACAGTGGTTATAAAGGTGTGTTCAGGTACTCGGAGGAAACCGTAGAGGCAATATATGTCAAGAGCGGGATTTGTCCGTCCATGTGACGGGAAGATACTCAAGGGCCCACTCGGAGAAGTTATATCCTATAGCTCTGTAGCGTGTGATTAGATCATGGGGATATCACTTGTCGGAACGAGTTAAGTAGCATTGTTCAGTAACGAGATTGAACACGACATGGTGATGTCATTGATCAGATCTCGGACAATGCAAGTATCGAGTGATAAAGGGAATAAGACACGACTGTCTCGGTTCAAACGACGAAAGATCTTCGTGGAACGCACAGGGGTCACATGGCCATCCAGGTCCGTCAGTCGATCATTGGTGCGGGAGTGTGCCGACCATGTCTGGAGTGTTCCTGAGCCATGGGGTATCACACTTAAGGGCTTGATGATGCTTAGAGAGTGTTTATAGGATCGGTAGAATCGCTGAAGAAGAGAAGGGAGAAAACCGGAAGGGTTTCGGTAAGTCCGGAGGATGTCCGGAGTGGAGGTGGAAGGTGTTCCATGGCTACGGAGGTTGAATAATATGTGAATGAATGTTAAATATTGATTTAATCATTTATTCATAATTATTTAATAAAGAGAAAATCAATTAAAGGTCAAAAAGGCTTAATGGGCCAATTCCGGAGGGAGAGGGCCCATCAGGGGAAAGGAGAGAGGGAGAAGGGTCAAGGGGGAGGCCGGCTAGGCCTAGCCTCCCCCCCCCCCCGTGCTGGGCCCACTAGGTGGCCGGCAGCCACCTCCTCCCCCTCCTCTCCTTTAGTCCCACCCTGGGACTTTGAGGGAGGTAGTACCTCCCCTCCCCCTATATAAAGTGGGGTATTTGGCCTAGAAAAATACACCAATAATCAATAAAGGTCTCCCCACTTTTGGGAGGACCTCTAATTGATATTTTCTCTCCCCCCTCTCTCTCTCCTGACCGTGGTGCCAAGTCTGGACTGCGTGAGCGAGAGACATCTTCACCGCGGAGCGCCGTCGCGCTACGGGATTCGGATCCGGGAGCTCTACTTCCGCAACTGCTGCTGGATCGAGGAAGCGGGAGTCATCGTCAGGCATCGGATGTGTGTAACTCCCCGCGAGGTGTCGCACTTGAGGCACTCAATTCGTTGGAGGCAAGGAGCGCAAGGACTTCATCACGACCTTGAGGTCGGCTTCGGCTCGTCTACATCAACCACGCTCTCCTGAGCGTTGACAATGCTTTTCGGTCTTCAAGGGTAAGTTCGCGAAAAGCCCCTCCCGTTACTGTATTACTAATAGATAGGTCCTGGCAGCTTCAGGGGTTCATGGGCGTAGAGTAAAATTAATTGTTTTTATGCGCGGAACCCCTTCAATTACAACATAATACATAGACCGCAATCCAACTGCATCTATGACTAATAATCCACCTTCAGGTTATCATCCGAACCCCTTCCAGTATATAGTTGCAAGCAACAGATAATTGCATTAAGAAAAGTGTGTAAAGTAAACAATACAATTGCCCCATGGACAAAGGATTGTTGTTTTCTCCCTAGTAGCAACAGCACATCTACAACCTTAGAGATTTTTGTCACTTCCCCAGATTACTAGAGGCATGAACCTACTATCAAGCATAAATACTCCCTCTTGGAGTTGCAAGCATCTACTTGGCCAAGATAGCTACTAACAATAGAGAGCATGCAAGATCACAAATAACATAGACATGATAGAATCAATAATCAATCTGACATAGTATCTCAATATCCATCGGATACCTACAAACACAACATATAGGATTACAAATAAATGATCTTGATTATGAACGAATCTCACAAGATATAAACATGATAGAACAAAGGAGGAGAATCAACCATCTAGCTACTGTATGGACCCATAGTCCAAGGGTGACCTACTCACGCATCACTCCGGAGGCTGGCATGGTGATGAAGAAGGCCTCCAAGATGATCTCTCCCCTCTGGCAGGGTGCCGGGAAGAGCTTTGGATCCCCGTGATCTGGGGATGGAGATGGCGGTGGCTATAGACTCTTTCGTGAATTTTTGATCGGGTCCTTAGGGTTTCTGCATCAGGTACTTTTATAAGTGAAGGGCCGACGTTGGTGGCCGCCTGAGGGGCCCACACCAGGGCCTAGCACGCCTAGGGGGGTCGCACCAGCCCTAGGTGTGGCCACCCCGTGGCCCCCCTCTGGCTGCCCTTCAGACTCCGTGTTCCTTCTGGTAAAATATTGACTTTGGATTTTGTCCCGTCTAATTCCGAGAATATTTCCTTACTAGCTAACATGGGTATACCCTACAGGTACTCGAGCTTGGTATATACGGTCCAAATACATACGGGCCCACAGTGTCGCCAAGGCCCAAACAAAGGACTCGAGCGGCCTACGGACTCTCGATTGCTTGAAGAACAAGAACAAGTTAAAGATAGAAAGTTTGAAGGGGAAAAACCCTAACTTGTAACCGACTCGACCTGCTACCCGAGACCTAGCCTATCTGTATAAAGGCTAGGAGGGGGCGGCGAGGAGGACACACGCAACCCTAGTTTCCACAACCCTCGCCAGATTGCATCTGTGCACCATTGTAACTTTCGACTCCTTCGATAATTCCATGAGCAGACAAGCATGAGTAGGGACCTCTACGAGGCCTATAAATCCTTTGTCCCCTGTGTCCTTGTTTGCTAGCCGATAGATGTCTCCAGCGCTCCCTCCTTCTCCAAAACCCAAGTCCATAACAATGGGCATTGATGAGTTAAACCCTCGTCAATTGGCGCCGTCTGTGAGAATTGGGAGTGCTGATGTTGCGGCTTATTCGGCCCCATCAACTACGATCTACAACTCCACAACAGCGGAGATTCGCCAGCTCTTCGGCGCCTTCGACTTCACCCTCCACACGCCGGCCACCCGCCTGGCCTTCGAGTCTGTGGGCGACGGAATCAGCCTGGCGATTGGGAGCTTCCGCTTCCAAGTTGGTCAGATGGGCACGCTTCGCATGCCTGATCAGCCGACAACACCGGTGATTGCCCCGGCATCATGGTTCCCTCCATCAATCGGCACCCTCAGCGAGCTCAACGCCCCGGTGGCAGTCGAGAATACGATCAGCGACAGCAGTCACGATTCTGATCTGAGCGATCTGGCCACTGAAGATGGAACCTACAGTTCCGGATCTGAAAGTTGTGGAAGCAACAGCTTCCGCAATCACTTCATGTGCGCCGTCATCTACGCAGGCGACACCTGTGCCAATCGCGACAACGGTGGCAACCCTAGCAACAGCACCGATCCACCCAACGGCGGTAATGGTGGCAACGGCGGTAACGGTGGCAATCGCGCCGCCGCCAACAACGGAGGAGCAGTCGAACCTCCATCCATAATAAATGAGCAAACCGGCGAACGCGTCGTGATCAAGCTCAACGAGCAAGAATGGGCTCACTTCCGCGAGGCCCTACGAGGCACACCTCTACCCTTTGGGTCCCCGCAAGAACTGCTGATGGGCTACCACTGGCTCCTGAAGGAAGAATTCAAGCGCCATGTGCAAACAATGGTGCAACTTGAGGCGCGTAAAAAGGCAGCGGACGAATCGAGCCTTCGTCTCGCTGGGCTCTCCTCCTACGGAGGATCCTCCTCAAAGGGTAACGAGTACCTCACCAAGAAGAGGCAATCGTGGATGGCTCACCTCACCGAACAAGAGTGCATAGAGGGCGCGAAAGTCCTCGACTTCGGCTCTATGACAGTCCACACGAGAGGCAACGTGGTTCCCAGGACGCCGCAGGCTGCGGTGACGGCAGCCACCATGTACCTCCTCAATAACCAGCCGCCAGCCGGAGATCCCCGAACTACCATGGACCGATCTACGATCGCGGGTTTGGGGTTAATAAGGCCGCCCTCGACAAGGAGCCAGTACCAGACCCAAAAAGGGCAAAGTGCTAGCAAAGCGCCACTCCTCGCCCTCATCCAGTGATGACAGTCATGACTTGTCTCGACGCCGCAGCTCACGGCGACACGACCGGGACTACGATGCGCGCGACGACCTCACGCAGCGCAAGATCGACAAATCAAGGGCACGACATGCTCGCTCGACTGACACGGAATAAGCAGATGGGGAGCTCTGCGGCGCTCGATGCTTCAGCAGATCCATTAGGCAGAAGCAAATACCTAAAAGGTTTAAACTCCCATCGGAGAACCCGAAATTTGACGATCTGCAGGACCCCAAGATCTGGCTGGAGGACCACATCTCCTCCGTCAGGCTCCACATAGGCAGTCGAAGTACTGCCATGCAATGCTTGCAGCTACAGCTGCAGGGCGCCGCCCGAGCATGGCTCAATAACCTCCCACGCGGATCCATTCGTAGTTGGGATGAGCTGGTTTACAGCTTCGTGCGCAACTTTAAGGGCACGTACAAATGGCCCGCATCAATCGAAGAGCTGAGATGCTGCCAGCAAAGATCTGGCGAATCGCTGCGCTCCTACATCCAAAGGTGGTCCATCATCAAGAACTCCGCGGAAAATATCTCGGAAGATAGCGCGATTGATGCATTCAACGGTGGTGTCCGCCGCCTCGAGCTCAGGGAGGAGCTGGGCCGCTCAAAGCCCTAGACCATCGACCACCTGATGGAGATCGCGAATCGGTGGGCTGATGGAGAAGATTCGGTGAAGAATCAAGCTCACTCCGATGAGGAGGCATAACTCGAATGAAGTCGAGACCGCCGAGGCAAGCATCGCATACGCATCTACGACGATCACGACGACGTCAACATGGTCGCAGCCGGCTATGCCGATAGATGCGACAATAACCGCAACAGCGGATACCGTAGTGGTGGATACCGCGACTCCGGGAAAACCACGCAAGTATGGAAACGCCGCACTCGCGATGAGGCACCGGCGACCTCCATCGAGGACAAGCTGTCCGGGCCATGCACGGTACACTTCTACATCGACAAGCATGACGGCAAGAGAAAGTCCAGCCACCTCCTCAAAGACTGCCGCGAGTTCCTCAAGCTACACGAGGGATTGGTTCGGATGAACCGCAATGTAGTCGAAAGATGATACGGAGCCGCTCCAGGCGCCGTGGCACATGGAGCACCACCACCACCACCTGGGCCACCCCCGAACGGAGCCGCACCGGACCAACACCACGGAGGATAACCGTACCCACGGGCCATGGGTACCATGATGATCCAAAAAGGACGCCCCTCCAACAGGGTGTAGAAGGCCATCTCGCCAAGTCAACTTGGCCACGCACTCGCCACCATCCACCACTGAGTACCTCAGTGGCAGCGAGTCGTGCATCACCTTCGACAAACGCGACCACCCGTCTAAGATACCCGTCCAGGTCCTTTCCCCTCGTACTCGAGGCGCAAATTGGTGGTTTCGACATGAGTCGCGTCTTCATGGACGGCGGAAGTGGCATCAACCTCAGATTCGCGAGTACCTTGCGAGCGATGAGGATCCCTCTAACCTGCCTGGAGGCATCAGACACAACGTTCCACGACATCGTCCCAGGGAAAGGCGTATACCCCCTAGGAAAAATCAACCTCGACATCATCTTCGGCACGCCGAAGAACTTCCGGCGCGAGCGCATCGACTTCGAGGTCGTCGACTGGCCCTCACAGTACCACTGCATCCTCAGGCGCGTCGCGTTCGCTAGGTTCATGGCAGTACCCCACTACGCCTACCTGCAGATGAAAATGCCAGGTCCTAACAGCGTCATCATGATCAATGGGAGCTTTGAGCGATCTAACAGTTGCGACAGGGAATTCAACAGAATCTCCCATTCCTCGGCATGCAGGAAGAACTCGCGAGACTGAAAGAGACGACAGACAACAGTCTGCCTCCCCTGAGCAGGCCAAGCTCACTCGATCTCTCCTTCGACTCATCTGTGCACACAAAGAAAGTGTAGGTCCATCCATCGGATCCTGCCAAAATGGCCCTCATCGCCAACAACTTGAGTCTCGCATAGGAACTCGCGCTCGTCGAATTCCTCCGTGAGCACTGGGAAATCTTTGCCTGGTGTCCTGCGGACATGCCAGGAGTTCCCAGGGAATTCGCTGAGCACGCACTCAACGTCAACCCCGATGCAAGGCCAGTCAAGCAAACAATCAGGCGACTGTCTGAGCCACGAGCACAGGCAGTCGGAATGGAGATCAACAGACTCCTCGAGGCCAAGCTCATACGCGAGATCAAGGAAAGCACTTGGCTCGCCAATATGGTGTTGGTGCCAAAAAAGGACACAGATATCCTACGGATGTGCGTGGACTTCACTTCTTTAAACAAGCACTACCCAAAAGATCACTTCCCGCTGCCACGGATCGACCAGATCATCGACTCCACCACGGGATGCGAGCGCCTCTGCTTCCTCGAGGCCTACTCAGGATATAATCAAATTCGCATGAAGGAGGAAGATCAAGAGAAAACAGCGTTTACAACGCCCTTTGGTGTGTTCTGCTACAACACAATGCCCTTCGGGCTAAAAAACGCGGGAGCCACCTACCAGCGGTGCATGGAGGTTTGCCTCAAGGAACAACTGGGTCACAACATCCAAGTCTATGTCGACCACATAGTAATCAAGACCAAGGAGGAAGCCTCTCTAATCCACGATTTGCGTGAAACCTTCGCCAACCTCGACCGCTACCGGATCAAGCTCAATCTGGAAAAATGCGCCTTCGGTGTACCATCTAGACAGCTACTCGGGTATCTCATCTCCGCGAGGGGAATCGAGGCGAACCCGAAGAAGATAAAAGCCATACTGGCCATGGAGAAGCCGAAGAACATAAGAGGCGTCCAGCAACTGGCCGGACGAATCGCGGCCCTCAGGCGATTTATCAGTCGGATGGGTGAAAAGGCGGTGCCCTTCTAGCAGCTCCTCCACAAAGCTGAAAAATTTGAGTGGACCAACGAAGTTGAAGAAGCATTCGAAGATCTCAAGCGCCTGCTATCCACTTCGCCAGTGCTGGTGACTCCACGAGAAAGGGAACCACTATTGTTGTACATCTCCGCCACCAACCAGGTGGTCAGCACAGTGCTCATCGTCCAGCGAGCTGAGGAAAACAAGGCCCACGGCGTACAACGCCCAGTATACTACCTTAGCGAGGTCCTCACGCCCAGTAAACTACCGGAATTCCATAAGTGTTAAATGCGCGAAGCAATAACTAGATTGTTGACTCTAGTGGAAGTGGGAGACTGTAGGAGATATGCCCTAGAGGAAAATAATAAAGATGTTTTATTGTAATATCTCAAAAGTTCAAGATAAGTTTTAAACCATGCTATAACTGTAGTAAGCGTAAACAGTAGTACACGTGTGGTATGTAAACAAACCAAGTCCCTAGTAGCCTCTACTCAACCAGCTCATTGGTCAACTGATGATCGAGGTTTCTCGATCATGGACATTTACGTCAATTGACAATGGGGCTATGTCATATATGAATGACATGATGGACACACACCAAAATCTAGTATTGCAATGATATCCAGTCACAAAGTTCAACATTAGGATATCTAATAAAACATAGTAACCCATTCCTTTGACTGTGAGAGCATATATAATCACTATCACCCGAGACTACTTTTATTGAATCAATCGTCACACTGTAATAGAGTGATCATAAAGGTGTCTATCATGTATTCCAAAGGAGTAGGTTGAGGCGTATGCATCAATATTGGGATTTGCACATCTGTGTGATAGATAGATACCCTGGACCACTCGGTGAGATTACATTTACAAGTTTGCAAGCATGTGACTAGGTCACGAGGATGTAATATCACGGGAAGGAGGAAATGTGTTTGTTGATAGCAAGATCGAACTAAGTATAGAGATATTGAAGATCAGGTCTTGGACAAACTAGATATCGTGTAAGCAAAGGGAATAAGACTCGACATTAAGGTTTAAGCGATCAAGTTAATTCGTGGAATGCATGGGGGCCATCATGGGTTTCCAGATCCCCTTATTGGTCCTTGATCAAAGAGATGTCTCAATCATGTATACGTATTGCTGAACAGTAGGGTGGCACGCTTAAGGGTAGATGATGCTTAGGGATTGATCCGAGATCGTAGGAGAAAAGAGAGAGAACACCAGAATTGTTTTGGGATGATACCAGAAGTGTTTCGGGGACATCCGATGATGAACGGAGGGATCTGAAAGGTATTTTAGAGTAAGTGGAATTAAATAATATGTATTAGATATTAATTAAATGAATTAGTATTAAATATTTTTTTAATTGAAATTTAGGGGATCCCACCTAAATGGGCCCCTCCCAGAGGGAAAGGCCCATGTAGGGGAGGCACCCCAAGGAGGGCCAAAGCGGCATGGCTAGCCACACGAAGGCCACCCGCGTGGGGACCACATAGGGCTCAGTGGTGGGAATAGTCCGACCCTCGCCACCTCTTGGTGAAGGTACTCCCATCCACCTATATAAACAGGGGAACCCCTCCCCTCAAAGGATCAATCAATTGGCCTTTGCTTTTCTCTCTCCCTCTCTCCCTCTCCCTCACGTGTGGTTCCCAAGTAGGAATATGCATATGGGAATTGGGGTTTCTCCACCATACGCACGTTGTCGTGTTGCTACAATATCGGTCTAGATCAATCTTCTTCCGCTACTTCGCTGGATCGGAGCCCAGGAGAGATCTCTACACTAGATGCATGTAGAACTGCGAAGGCACCGCTAGTTGTGCTGCTCATTGCTTGGAGCTTGGATATTGGATCTTGTACGCCTACATGACCTTGAGGACAGCCTCACCGTACGACTACTTCATCAATGTTTCTCATGAAACATTAAACGCTTTCGATCTTCAAAGTTATGAACATCGAATCCCTATGTTACCTTACAACTATATATAATAGATCTTGTCTATGTCCTTGTAACACCCCACAAATATTAATCCAGATTATCAATTTTAAATCACCTAAGTTTAGGGATAACAAAAACTTTTATTATTAAATTTAATATGAGTGTATGTGTGAATTGCATTAGTGTATGAATGAGTGCAATTGCCATGTTTGATTGCTACAAATGATAAGGAATGGTTTAAAGATGAATACTACATCATCTAGGCCATTTACAAACAAAATCAATAGAAAACAAATTCAAATATGAATCATATAACCAAATGATCATTTTCACCAAAATTAACTCCTAGACCACTTTGAGTGTTTCTAGTCAAAGATTTCTAACCGAAACTTTTCCAATTGTTTTCACCCCTTGTTAGACCAAGTAAAAGTGAATCCAATCCCACTTCACAAACCAATAGAAACAAATTCCAAATATATTTAAAAGACATTGCAAAATTGAATCAAGTTCATATGCATAGATCACCCTTTTTCAAAAACCACTCAAATCAATTCACCTTGACTTTTCCAAGCAACCATGGACTATCAAGCAAGTACTCAGAACACTCACAAAAATTAACCCAAAAATTCAAACTTTAAATTCATGTGGCCATTTGGTCGAGTACCTGGCAGACACAATTAAACACTGCCTAACTTCTATTATTCTGAGAAGTGATCAATAGCCACTAGTGCCTTAATCCTCTCCCCTGGTCTCCCTTAGTGCGTAGAAGAGCAGTGGACACATTCCCCCTTTTCCATTCGCACCAGTGCTCCACTCACCACAACCAGCACCGCCCTCTCCCACGATGTCTAGGAGATAGGCACCACACCACCGCCACCCTTTGTCCACCCCTCGAACAAAGCCAAGCCATGGACTAGCCGTGATCGCCGCGCCCACCTCTTTGTCTGCCATGCCGAGAGCGCGCCAGAGAACCACAGCCGACACGAGCACACACGCCATGCCTCACCCTCTCCACGCGTGCTTACACTCACCATGACCCCAGCTACCCCCAGACAAGCCCGTTCGCCACCGCGTGGACTGTAGCCACTGTGCGCTGTCTCGAACGCGGCCATACCCGCACAGAGCATGGACCGCTCCCGACCATTCTCGACCGCCCCTTGCCACGCCATCACTCGAATGACAACCGCCCTGAAGCACCACGTCGACCCCTACCCCCAGCCATGCGGATAGACCCTTGTAACAACGTCGTCGACGAGCCCCAGCCATGCCGCTCTGTCTCTCTCGCCGGTGTATAAATAGAGGCCACCCCAGCCCTCATTCGCCACACCATGTCACTCCCCTCTCTCTCAGACACCTCCCACACCTCTCCCTGTAGCAAGGCGAGCACCATCCCGCCAGAATTTAGCCGGAGTCCGCCGCTGCAGAGGAGGACGGAGCCCATTGATTGTGACCACCCCAGGAGCCGCCGCGACCACCATTCGACTCGTCGGCCTCGAAAACCTCATTCACCCCCATCGTCGACCTTAGCTGGAGCCCAGGTGAGCCCCCACGTACCCCCATCGTCGCGATTAGGGTTCAGTCTCGCTAGATCTGTGCGACGGAAACGGCGATGCTTAGCCCTCAATCGCGCTCTAATTGCAAGAACTAGATTGAAAGATACCGTTTCGGTTTAGATGAGTCGCTGACTAGTAGGACCCGCCTGTCATCAGTGGGGGCGCATGCGCTGTGTAGCTGGGCTAGCCCATTTAGTTTCCCGCTCAGAGCCCGTCGATTCAAATTGATTTTTCCCATTTTAGTTAAAACTAGATTTTGTCAGTAGATTCAAAAATCAATTTAAATAGAGTCACTAAACCAAATTGCATGATTCCAATTTTTTTAGAAAGGTATTCAAAATATCTACCCAAGACCGTTGGATTCAAACCAATTGAAATTATAGATCACCTATACTAAAAATATCAAGATAGAGACTTTTGCCACTTCAAACAATTTTCAAAAATCAACCATAAATGCTTTTGAGTTGATTCCAAATCTCAAAAATCATATATGACAAGATATATCTTAATATGTAAAAATATTTAGGTTTACATGTAGTGATCTTGGATTGTACCAAAAGAATGCTATATAGGCATTTCTAGTAACTTTAATTGTATTAAATAGTAATTTTAAACTTTATAAAATATGACCAACAGTTTAAATAACATTCCCAAGTATTAGAATATGTGGTGATGACAGGTGTCAACATGATCCCATATTTTAATCGGAGAATATTAAATCTTAAGTATTTTCAATGAGTAGAACTTACTTTTCTAAAATATGAAATAAGATTAGGTCTTTATTTCATGTGATGATTGTGATGATGCTAGATCATCAAGTGTGAGCCTTAGTGTGCTAAATAGAAGTAGTATTGTTTGGTGATTGTGTACCTCATATTCATTTATAGACGATAGTACCGATCCGGGATACGAGGAGGAAGAGTACTACCAAGAAGAAGAAGAAGAAGAAGAAGAAGAAGAAGAGAAATTCAACCACTGCACTACTCAAGGCAAGCCTAACACTACAAGTTAACTATGCAAGCCATCACTAATTGCAAGCTACAACTATGCAAGCTAACACTTGCAAACTTGATAACCTATGCAAGATGCATTAGGCATGCTTTGGTTATGCAACCTTGATTATACCAATCCCAAGTTTTACTTGCAAGCTTTATTCTTTTACTTGTACCAAAGTTCTTTACCTTTAGTAAGTAATTTGTGAGTATTGAAAAAATAGGATAGAGACCATAAAGAGTATAAAACTAGGCCTAAGTAGTTATACTTAGATGCCCTCAAAAGCATAAAACTAGAGTTGGATAGTTACACTTGATTAGCACCCCTCATTAGTGAATACCCTCATCTTTAGTGGCTAGTGCTAAGCATAAAAGTTGATCACTTTAGATGGGAATACTTGGTGAAAATGATTATGAAAACCTTGGAATGATGTTCATTCTATTGAAATGTTTTGACATGTGTTGAGAAACACAATGGTTTATGATGAAAATGTTGAGGCATGAGCCTTAGCCCTTTATAAAAACTGATGGTTGGGTTTAGATGCGATACCATTCGAAGTTTACCGTACAACCACAATACCCAAATTGGGTAGGTCTTAACTGGAAGTTTATATGCCTTAGTGTGGGTTCCCTCACGGAAAGAGGTTGAGTTGAGGCTACCTCATGAATGTGAATGCCCACCTATGCAGTGCCCATGATGGCAGATGGCCATGGCTGGGAGGCCAAGCTCATAGGGGAGGTGCCTATACTAGAGTGTGTAATTGGAAGGTTATGATTGATTATCCGCATACTAAGTATGATGATTCAGGGTTATCCCTGATGGATGTATCGAAATTTATGGTGAAAGTGTACCACCTCTGTAGAGTGTCAAACTATTCGAATAGCCACGTCCACGGTCATGGACAGTTGGTGTGGCCATACTGTTCCATTGTCAGATGTTTTCAAAATGACTTGTGAATTGAACTATGACCTTGACTTGACCACAACAGGGTTGTGGATATGAAAACTAGGTTCCCACGTAGGTGATTAAATTAGATTCTTTACGTTTGAACTCTTATGAAATAAACCTGGCTTTTTGCAAATAAACCTAGAGCTTAAGATTCCTACTAGAACTATCTTACTTGTTAGTGCTAGTTTTCGAGTACTTAAAGTGTACTCATGGCTTTGAGGAAGACTACCAGGAAGATGGACAGCAGGAGGTCTATGAAAACTAGGATCATCTCCCATCGTCAGCATTGCCTGTGACTCTAAATATGGAGCCCCTACTACGTTTACTTTCTGCTGCTTTGATTGTATTAAGACTGGATCATGAGAACCTTTATTTGTCAGACCTTTATTATGGTTTGTAATGGATGATGTACTGTGGTACCAATTCTGTTATGTCTCGCAAAAATGATAATCTTGGGATTGCGATGTATGGCATAACAAGCATTTGGGATTCAAAATCCGGGTGTTGACAGTCATTCGCGTTGCTAGGAATTTTTTGTTTTCTACTATGGAACGCTTCAACAACATCATATGATATAGGGAATGGCACGAAGCCAAAGTTGTCATTCTTGAAACTTTGGGGTTGTGAGACTTATGTTAAGAAACTACATCCTAACAAACTCGAACCGAAAGTGAAAAAGTGTATCTTTGTAGGGTATCCAAAGGAAACTATTTGATGCACCTTCTTAGAAAAACTGAGGGCAAAATGTTTGTAAAAAAGAATGGTACCTTCCTCGAGAAAGAGTTCCTCACAAAAGGTGTAAGTGAAAGGTAAGTAGAGCTCCTTGAGATTTATGACACTTCTCTCCAAATACCAAGTGGCGCAACGGAAGATGTTCCAGAAGCATTCTCATCAATTGGAGCACGAGCAAATGATGATGATCATGACACTCATATCGAGGAACCTACTGAACCTCACATGTCAACATGAATCCGCAAAAAAGGTGTAAGTGAAAGGTAATCTTGTTAACATGGTCAAGTTAGTGGAACAAGATGAACCTGCGAACTATAAGGAAGCAATGGAAGGCCCTGAGTCTGAGAACTGGCTTGAATCCTTGAAATCCAAGATAGGATCCATGTATGATAACCAACTATGGACTTTGGTGGATACTCCCGATGGCTTGTTGAGAATAAATGGATCTTTAAAAAGAACTAGCGCGAACGGTAACATGGCCGTCTATAAAGCTCGACTTGTCGCAAAGGGTTTTGACAAATTCAAGGAATTGACTATGATGAAACTTTATCTCTCGTAGTGAAGCCAAAGTCTATTCGTATTTTACTAGCAATTGTTGCATATTTTAACTGTGAGCTATGGCATATGGATGTCAAAACCATGTTCCTAAATGGAAACATTGAGGAAGAGTTGTATATGGTACAATCAGAAGGTTTTGTCGATCCTAAGGATGTTGGAAATGTATGAAAGCTTCAGCATTCCATTTATGGACTAAAGCAAGCATCTTAGAGCTGGAATCTTTGCTTTGATGAAGTGATAAAATGTTTTGGATTTGTCCAAAATGAATAAGAAACCTACATGTACAAGAAAGTGAGTGGGAGCTCATTTTCATCCCTAGTACTATATGTGGATAACATATTGCTAATTGGGAAATGATGTGAATCTTTTGAGTAGCGTAAAGGACTGTTTAAACAGTAAATTTTCCATCAAGTACATGGGTAAAGCTTCTTACATATTAGGAATTAAAATCTATAGAGATAGATCAAATCGACTATTAGCACTGAGTCAGAGCACTTACCTAGAAAAGGTTCTAAAGAGGTTCAAAATGGATCAGACGAAGAAAGGGTTCTTGCTTGTAGTGAAAGGGAAACCATTGAGTTCAAATATATGTACAACAATGGAAGATGATATGGCAAAGGTGCATAACATCCCCTATGCTTCAGCCATAGGATCTATCATGTATTCCATGTTGAATACTCGACCAGATGTGGCCCTATCTATTAGTTTGATGAGCCATTTCCAAAGTAATCCAGGAATGGATCATTGGATAACAGTTAAGAATATCCTAAAGTATCTTAACAAAACTAAGGATATGTTTCTTGCCTTTGGAGGATGTGAAGAACTTGTCATAACGGGTTACATTGATGCAAGTTTTAACACTGATCCAGACGACTCGATATCTCAAACAGGGTATGTCTTTTTGTTAAATGGTGGCATGGTCAATTGGAGGAGTGAGAAGCAATCCTCGGTAGATCAATCTACGATAGAATCAGAGTAACTTGCTACTTCAGAAGTGACAAATGAAGCTATGTGGCTAAGGAAGTTCGTCATTGAACTAGGAGAGTTTCCAAGCATGCAACACCCTATGAACATCTAATGTGACAACAGAGGGCCATTGCGAATGTGAAGGATTCGAGGTTCCACTCTGCTGCCAAGCACATACTCCGGTGTTACCATGTGATAAGGCAATATGTCAGTGATGGTGACATTATAATTTGCAAAGTTAATACAGATATGAATGTCTCAGATCTGTTAACGAAGCCTCTTCCACGAGCAAAGCATGATCAACACTTGGAAGCTATTGGTGTTAGATTCTGCCAAATATAAATTAGTCTATTTGCACTCTAGTTCAAGTGGGAGACACACCAAACATAGTATTGCAATGAGATCCAGTCACAAAGTTCAACATTGCGGTATCTAGTAAAACATAGTAACCCGTCCCTTTGACTGTGAGATCATGTTTAATCACTACCACCCGAGGATGCTTTGACTGCATCAACCGTCACACTATAACAGGGTGAACGTAAAGGTGTCTATTAGTTATTCCAAAGGGGTATGTTGAGCTATATGCATCAAGATCTGGATTTGCCCATCTGGGTGAAGGATAGACACTCTAGGCCCACTCGGCGAGATTACATCGATGAAGCTTGCAAGCATGTTACTAGGTCATAGGGATGTAATATCACGGGAACGAGTAAATCTGGTTATCAGTAACAATATCAAACTAGGTATGTAGATACCAAAGGTCAGATCTTAGACATACCAGGTATCTTATCATCCCAAATGTATCTACTTTTCCAAGTACTTTGCTCAATGATTTGCTCCGGCATATCACCATACTTGAATAAAACTGCTAAATTTGTTGTTGTTTTCAGCAGAAGTCTTCTTTCTGTCTCTTTTCATAGGAAATAAAACTAGGGAAAATACCATGAGGCCCAAAAGAGCATAGGTGGAGCGACCCGAGATGGGGCCCACGCCACCTAGGCCCTTTTGGCCCTGGAGCATAGCCTCGCCGCCTCCTTTCTCGTACCCCCTTATATACCTTAAAAACCTAGGTATCTAGGAGCACTGAGTCATACACGAAATAGAGATCTTCCACCACCACGATCTTCGTTTTGCTGGTTAGATTGATCCTTCTCTCCATACCAGAGAGAGGGATTTTTATGCCATCTTCACCACCATCATCATCAACAGCATCTCCAACATCCATGGTCTCACTCTCCATCACCATGAGTGAGTAGTTCCCTGTAGGCATGTGAGTTGGATGGGGATCGGATGATATTGGTCGTGTAATCATGCATCTGTATTAATATTTTAGGTGTCTGTCTTGAGGATATTATTGTATGAGTGTTGATGAACCTTTGTTATGTTTAATGCTTGTTACTAGGGCCCATTGACATGATTTCAGTACTGAACTTCTATTGCCCCATCATATATATGTTGAACCTGTAAACCCTTAAGTGACAGTTAGGAAAAATAATGGGAATATGTGATAGTTTGAGGATATTGTGTGTTCATGGAATATCAATGCATTGGTTATTTGGAAGGATGGACCCTAATTACCTATAGTTCCAAGTTAGACCCTGTGAAATGGGTAGATAGGACAATATATGTTATGCAAATTCTCTTGGTTAGTACGCATAACTATAATTGGAACACATACCTACACACAACAAAATTAGAGATGGACACCATGTTATCTGTATTTCATTCTATGATCAATCTTATTCATGCAACACCCCTCTAGCACATCATGTTTATGCTTTCGTGTAGCACCCCGATAAAACCACTACTAGAAAATCGCGGTGTTTTTATGCATTGCATTATCATGACCGCATGCTCATGTCATCATGCCACATTGCATTTGAGCATCGTCATCACCATGCACGGTTTTGTGGAAACTAAATTTCGAAAAGTCTGGTTTTGTTTTCTAAACGCCTCGTCTTTTATTCAAATTAAAACCCGGGTCTCCGGAATATTTTGTTTCGTCTACCAACGGTGTTCAAAAGTCCCGTTTTAAATAATAAAATATTTCTTTTATTTTTAGGAGGCACCCCGCCAGGCCCGAAAGCCCGGCCGGCCACCTCCAAGCCCTAAACAGAAATCTAGTCCTAATCCCTAACCTACCACCCGAGTCGACCCAGCCCAGACCCCACCTAAACAAAACCTAAACCTAGACTCAACACCACACCACCTACTCCCTCCCCAACTCCCTCTGCCGCCGCCACCCCCTCTCTGCACAGCCCGCAAACCCCAGCCGCACACCACACAGGCAGACACACAACGCACGAAGCGCTCCACCTACTCCCACCGCCTGCCACGCCTGTAGCGGGGCCCCACCCCCGCGTGACCCCACCCCGCGGCCTTCCTCTCTCCTCCCTCCCGCATCGTGCGCAGCGCAGTCTCATCCACCTCGCCGCCGCCGGGCCCGAACCCCGCGGTCCGTGCCGCCCCCTCGACCGCCCTTCCGCCTTCCCCCTCCCCGGCCGCGCGGCGCCATGGCCTCCCTCTCCTCACGCGCCCGCCCGAGCTCCTGCACTCGCCACCTACCCGTCGACCGCCTCCATCCTCGCCAATCCTCGCCGCCCTTCCGCTCACCCTGCCACCGCCAGGCTTTCCCCTTCCCTTGGCGCCGTCTCTTCGGCCGGCAGCGCCGCCACCCTAGGGCCCGGCCCCGCTTCTCCACCCGCTACCGCTCGCAGGCCCCCGCCACCGGAGCTCAAGGCCCAGCCGCGGCCGTGGGATCCCCTTCGGCCGAAGCGTGTCCGTCCTCGTGCCCTACCTCGCCGGGCTCTGCCACTTCACGGGCCGCGTCTCCCTCTGCCGCCAGTCCGTCCGCCGCCAGGGGCTCTGCAACCTCGTCAGCCCCACGTGCATCATCTGCACCTTCCTCGCAGCGGCTGCGCTCCTCTCTGCCCTTCCTGCCGCCAGCGACCCGAGCGCCGGCGCCGGTAGTTCCTCCTCTCGCTCTCCGTCCCCGCCCTAACCGCTGATGGCCCGCGTCGAGCCGTCCGCAGCCATGGTTGGTCCCGTCTCCCGTGCGAGCAAAGTGTTTGTGCCAATGCCTGAGCCAAGTGGAGCCCTCGTGAGGAGATATCTGGTTGATGTTTGAAGGTCGGCAGAGAGATGCCATGTTCTGTGATCTCGAGACAAGTGAACAAGGCTTCCGATGCACTACACCGACAAGATCGCCACCAGGGAACTTGGAGTTCTCCCTCGCGGACACGGATGCGACAAGATCTACCATTGTCCTAGAACCATTCCCGGACCTGAAGACCGATCTTGCCAATACTGCACCCCGAAGACCAAACCTGGATACGCCAAGTTCTCCTTCCCGAACTCCAAGGTCACCGACACGATACGCCAACTTCTTCGTCCCGAACGCCAAGACCGACCCGATGGGGCGAACCCGACAAGATCTTTGTGACGACAAGATCGACAACGACTAGGGTGAATTCGATGCGCCCCCGACACCAAACCAAGTCCTTCTTCCTAGATACGCCAAGATCTACTCCGCTGTCCAAGAATGTTCCTGCCGAGACCGATCCCCGTCCAACCCCGTCGAACCCCGCACCCCCGGAACCCAAGAGCATCGACCCCAGATGTTTGAACCTTTTCCCGAGCCCTTATTTTATAAATGCTATATATAAAACTGTTGCATATAAATTGTTCATACATGCATACATGTTTGTGGGTATGGGGGCATTATGCCGATTCACCTCATAATTAAATATGGAGTGCATATGCGGGCTATACTTGTATTATACCGCCTCCATTTAAATTTGCGTATCGAACCGATGCCACGATTTTCCTTGTTAATACAACATTTAAATTGCGGGGTTCTAAAAAACTTGAACCATATAATCATTTGTCGGGACCCTGGTTCCGCATAATATTGCCTAATTGGACCGCATCTGCATCATATCATAATCATGTCGGATCTTCTGCCGTAGTATTAAATATTGCATCCGGTGTTTCTTTTAGTGCTTTGCCTCTTCGCAAATTAGGCCGATGAGTGGATGCGAGTATCGAAAAGTTCTCCGGATATGATCCATCGGCAGTGTTTCCTAGGCGAGCATCCCTCCCCCTTCTACCTATTTTGCATTTATAGTCTTTATTTCCTCCTGTTGATCTATTGCTATCCGTGTCGCGATGCTTTAGTTTCTGTGCACCAGTTATATCCCGTGCAGCCTCTATATTGCCTTGGACACCTCCTATTACCTGTTGCCTGATAGACCGTTGGCCCTACGAGTCGTAGTTGCTTGCTCAGGTGTTGCTTCGCGTTGTCGATGTTCCACAGTTGTTGGGAGGTTGGCAAATGTTTAATGGTGGTGTTGATCATGATTCTAATTACAGTTTATCAATTAATGTTGATGGTAGATTAATGCAGAGGAACCGGTGGGTAATAGTAATTATTTGGTTCTTAACCGCTCACTAGTGTCCCCTAGGACCCGAGTTCTTGACACCTGTTCCGAGATCGAGCGCGCTAACCACAGGTGGGGTGTGTGGGCACCCCCATCGGCTTACTACCTGATTTCCAAGTACTGTATCGGGGGCCACAAGTAGTTTGGGGCTTTATTACTATTCTGTACTTATGCCATGTTACTGCTTTATTTAATATGTGCGTGGAGCACCTGTACTGTTTTGGATCGCGCCAAGTTTTCGCCTTATCGACAAGCCCAGTCCCCCTTTTTCGGGTTCCCAGTCGTTTACCGCCATCGTCGCAAACCCTGGGTCCGCCTCGGAGCCGGCCGACTTCGTTGCGGGTAGCTTAGTGGGGTGGCCCCCCATGTACTTGCTTTGGGTCTGGGAAACGTCATGACTTAGGCCCCGCCGACATACCGATGGGTGTATGTTAATTGATCCGGAAAAAAGTGTCGAAGTGCGTGTGGATACTTTGGTGCACCCCTGCAGGGTTAAATCTTTTCGAAAAGCCATGTCCGCGGTTATGGACGACTTGGAGCACAGTTTCTCAGTCATAGACAACTATAACTAAAGTTTACTGCTATAATTTGACTTGTATCTGAGATGACTAGTAAATTGGTTAACTGCCATGGAAAGAATAAATAAATCTGCCAACCGGGTGTGTTTCCTCGGCTTGACTCTCTCGTTTGGTCTCGAGGGGGCAATACTAGGATGGGTATGTTTGGTGTTAGTATCAGGTTGGATTCGAATAGGTCTTTCTTATCCCTCTCTAATAGCCGCCAGTTTACAGAGTCTCTATAGGTTGTTTCGTGTCGCTGCGCTGCCGCTTCAGCCCACCATACCTGTGTAGGCCAGAGACGCCGAATTCTAGCCTCGCCGTGCACTGGCCTCAGTACTGATGCTCCTCTTTTTCCTTTGCCCTTTGCCGGCACCCCTTTGTTTTAGCAGGTTTGAGATCGACGTCGTTAGCAGGGTTACCCTTCCGGCTTGGCCTGGGCAGGGTTATGGACGCCATTGGTTATCCTTCAGGGCTCTTAGCCCAATTTGCATCTTGTCCGTACTCGGACGCTGTATCATTTCCAAGGTGATTTGGATCTTTGTATTGTATATCTATAATCTTGACTCTTGGAGTCGTGTTGTATATATATCTGTTCTGTGGGTCCCATCGAGGACTGTTGTGTAATGGTATTACTTCATTTTCCACCCGCACGAAAGTGCCTGGTGGGCGTCCTTGAATCATTTCTATGCGGGTTTGGCGGAAAGGGCTAAAACTTGCATAGGGCCGATTTGAGGGTGTTACATTTTATCCACCAAAAGTTACAAGTCACTACTTCTAGTGAAAACTGGAAATCTCATGTTGTTGTTTACTATTTTGATTAAACTGCTATAATCACCACTTACTTCTTGAGTATTTTGATACACATGTAATCTTGACTCTTGGAGTTGTGTTGTATATATATATAAATCTGTTCTGTGGGTCCCATCGAGGACTATTGTGTAATGGTATTACTTCGTTTTCCACCCGCACGAAAGTGCCTGTGGGCGTCCTTGAATCGTTTCTATGCAGGTTTGGCGGAAAGGGATAAAACTTGCACAGGGCCGATTTGAGGGTGTTAGAGAGTGGTATCAGAGCTCAGCAGTTGCGATACCCCACAAGTCCAGCCTGTAGGATAACCTAGCTAACGGCCGAAGTAGAGTTTCAAAACTATTTTTGCAAAATCGGTTGGATAGATCTGATTAGGTCTGATTTTACTCCTTACCTCTCTGCTGTTCTCCTCTTACCTCTGCGTGTTTTGATTCTACCCTCTTATCTCTTCTTCAAGTCCAGGATTTCTCGTGGTTGGGTTCCATCGTACCTTCAGGGTTTCGCTTCCTCCTTTGGCAACGGTGCTTCCACATCCGGTCTTCGTGCTATCTGAGGAATCCTTCATCTGTTGGACTTATCTCTGTTCCTTGTGGTGTCTTCCGATGTTTTCCGACGCAACGACATCAGTTATGCCAGAACCGACGCAGAGTCTGCATCACTCTTTTGCTTCCGAGGCTCGCTTGTCGAGATCTTCAGTCTGATTCCGAGAATGGTTGCACGCTTTCCTACTGATTGTGCAGAGTAATAGTTTGGGTGTGTGATGGATTGGCCCCCATGACGACTCCTCATTCTATTTGCTCTTGTACCTTGAAGTGGATGATAATGCGTCGTTTCTCTCCTTCTATCGAAGCTAGAGGTGGCTTTATTTTTTGATACCTCTACCTTCGTCCTTATTTACCGGAGTGTCCTCTCGACGATCATGGACAACGACCTCTTGTTAGTGGTGTCGCGAGCATCTGCACGAAGCAAGAAGATTCAGATTGCCGACCTTCTTCCCGGTACCATGAGGCGGATCTCGAGGGCGAGATCCCTTATTAGTGGTGTCGAATTGTAGCACCCTGATAAAACCACTACTAGAAAATCGCGGTGTTTTTATGCATTGCATTATCATGACCGCATGCTCATGTCATCATGCCACATTGCATTTGAGCATCGTCATCATCATGCATGGTTTTGTCTAAACTATATTTCGAAAAGTCTAGTTTTGTTTTCTAAACGCCCCGTATTTTATTCAAATTAAAACCCGGGTCTCCGGAATATTTTGTTTCGTCTACCAACGGTGTTCGAAAGCCCCGTTTTAAATAATAAAATATTTCTTTTATTTTTAGGAGGCAGCCCGCCAGGCCCGAAAGCCCGGCCGGCCACCTCCAAGCCCTAAACAGAAATCTAGTCCTAATTTCTAACCTACCACCCAAGTCGACCCAGCCCAGACCCCACCTAAACAAAACATAAACCTAGACTCAACACCACACCACCTACTCCCTCTCTAAATCCCTCTGCTTCCGCCACCCCCTCTCTGCACAGCCCGCAAACCCCAGCCGCACACCACACAGGCAGACACACAACGCACACAGCGCTCCACCTGCTCACACCGCCTGCCACGCCTGCAGCGGGGCCCCACCCCCGCGTGACCCCACCCCCGCGTGACCCCACCCCGCGACCTTCCTCTCTCCTTCCTCCCGCATCGCGCGCAGCGCGGTCTCATCCACCTCGCCGCCGCCGAGCCCGGACCCCGCGGTCCGTGCCGCCCCCTCGACCGCCCTGCCGGCTTCCGCCTCCCTGGCCGCGCGGCGCCATGGCCTCCCTCTCCTCACTCGCCCGCCCGAGCTCCCGCACTCGCCACCTACCCGTCGACCGCCTCCATCCTCGCCAATCCTCGCTGCCCTTCCGCTCACCCTGTCGCCGCAAGGCTTTCCCCTCCCCCCACCCGCGCCGTCTCTCCGGCCGGTAGCGCCGCCACCCTAGGGCTCGGCCCCGCTTCTCCACCCGCTGCCGCTCGCAGGCCCCCGCCACCGGAGCTCAAGGCCCAGCCGTGGCCGCGGGATCAACTTCGGCCGAAGCGTGTCCGTCCTCACGCCCTACCTCGCCGGGCTCTGCCACTTCACGGGCCGCGTCTCCCTCCGCAGCCAGTCCGTCCGCCGCCTGGGGCTGTGCAACCTCGTCAGCCCCGCGCGCATCCTCTGCACCTTCCTCGCAGCGGCTGCGCTCCTCTCCGCCCTTCCCGCCGCCAGCGACCCGAGCGCCGGCGCCGGTAGTTCCTCCTCTCGCTCTCCGTCACCGCCCTAACCGCTGATGGCCTGCGTCGAGCCGTCCGCCGCCACGGTTGGTCCCGTCTCCCGTGCGAGCAAAGTGTTTGTGCCAATGCCTGAGCCAAGTGGAGCCCTCGTGAGGCGATACCCGGTTGATGTTTGAAGGTCGGCAGAGAGATGCCATGTTCTATGATCCCAAGACAAGTGAACAAGGCTTCCGATGCACTACACCGACAAGATCTCCACCAGGGAACCTGGAGTTCTCCCTCGCGGACACGGATGCGACAAGATCTACCATTGTCCGAGAACCATTCCCAGACCTGAAGACCGATCTTGCCAATACTGCACCCCAAAGAACAAACCCGGATACGCCAAGTTCTCCTTCCCGAACGCCAAGGTCACCGACACGATACGCCATGTTCTTCGTCCCGAACGCCAAGACCGACTCGATGGCGCGGACCCGACAAGATCTTCGTGACGACAAGATCGACAACGACTAGGGTGAATTCGATGCGCCCCCGACACCAAGCCAAGTCCTTCTTCCCGGATACGCCAAGATCTACTCCGTTGTCCGAGAACGTTCCTGCTGAGACCGATCCCCGTCGAACCCCATCGAACCCCGCACCCCCGGAACGCAAGACCTTCGACCCCAGATGTGTGAACCTTTTCCCGAGCCCCTATTTTATAAATGCTATATATAAAACTGTTGCATATAAATTGTAAATACATGCATACATGTTTGTGGGTATGGCGGCATTATGCCGATTCACCTCATAATTAAATATGGAGTGCATATGCGGGCTATACTTGTATTATACCGCCTCCATTTAAATTTGCGTATCGAACCGATGCCACGATTTGCCTTGTTAATACAACATTTAAATTGCGGGGTTCTAAACAACTTGAACCATATAATCATTTGTCGGGACCCCGGTTCCGCTTAATATTGCCTAATTGCACCGCATCTGCATCATATCATAATCATGCCGGATCTTCTGCCGTAGTATTAAATATTGCATCCGGTGTTTCTTTTACTGCTTTGCCTCTTCATGGATTAGGCCGATGAGTGGATGCGAGTATCGACAAGTTCTCCGGATATGATCCGTCAGCAGTGTTTCCCAGGCGAGCATCCCTCCCCCTTCTACCTATTTTGCATTTATAGTCTTTATTTCCTCCTGTTGATCTATTGCTATCCGTGTCGCGATGCTTTAGTTTCTGTGCACCAGTTATATCCCGTGCAGCCTCTATATTGGCTTGGACACCTCCTATTACCTGTTGCCTGATAGACCGTTGGCCCTGCGAGTCGTAGTTGCTTGCTCAGGTGCTGCTTCGCGTGGTCGATGTTCCAAAATTGTTGGGAGGTTGGCAAATGTTTAATGGTGGTGTTGATCATGATTCTAATTACAGTTTATCAATTAATGTTGATGGTAGATTAATGCAGAGGCACCGGTCCATAATAGTAATTATTTGGTTCTTAACCGCTCACTAGTGTCCCCTAGGACCTGAGTTTTTGACACATGTTCCGAGATCGAGCGCGCTAACCACAGGTGGGGTGTGTGGGCACCCCCATCGGCTTACTACCTGATTTCCAAGTACTATACCGGGGGGCACAAGTAGTTTGGGGCTTTATTACTATTCTGTACTTACGCCATGTTACTGCTTTGTTTAATTTGTGCATGGAGCACCTGTACTGTTTTGGATCGCGCCATGTTTTCACGGTATCGACAAGCCCAGTCCCCCTTTTTTCGGGTTCCCAGTCGTTTACCGCCGTCGTCGCAAACCCTGGGTCCGCCTCGGAGCCGGCCGACTTTGTTGCGGGTAGCTAAGTGGGGTGGCCCCCCATGTACTTGCTTTGGGTCTGGGAAACGTCATGACTTAGGCCCCGCCGACATACCAATGGGTGTATGTTAATTGATCTGGCAAAAAGGGTCGAAGTGCGTGTGGATACTTTGGTGCACCCCTGCAGGGTTAAATCTTTTCGAAAAGGCGTGTCCGCAGTTATGGACGACTTGGAGCACAGTTTCTCGATCATAGACAACTATAACTAAAGTTTACTGCTATAATTTGACTTGTATCTGAGATGACTAGTAAATTGGATAACTGCCATGGAAAGAATAAATAAATCTGCCAACCGGGTGAGTTTCCTCGGCTTGACTCTCTCGTTTGGTCTCGAGGGGGCAATACCAGGATGGGTATGTTTGGTGTTAGTATCAGGTTGGATTCGAATAGGTCTTTCTTATCCCTCTCTAATAGCCGCCAGTTTACAGAGTCTCTATAGGTTGTTTCGTGTCGCTGCGCTGCCGCTTCAGCCCACCATACCTGTGTAGGCGAGAGACGCCGAATTCTAGCCTCGCCGTGCACTGGCCTCAGTACTGATGCTCCTCTTTTTCCTTTGCCCTTTGCCGGCACCCCTTTGTTTTAGCAGGTTTGAGATTGACGTCGTTAGCAGGGTTACCCTTCCGGCTTGGCCTGGGCAGGGTTATGGACGCCATTGGTTATCCTTCAGGGCTCTTAGCCCAATTTGCATCTTGTCCGTACTCGGACGCTGTATCATTTCCAAGGTGATTTGGATCTTTGTATTGTATATCTATAATCTTGACTCTTGGAGTCGTGTTGTATATATATCTGTTCTGTGGGTCCCATCGAGGACTGTTGTGTAATGGTATTACTTCGTTTTCCACCCGCACGAAAGTGCCTGGTGGGCGTCCTTGAATCATTTCTATGCGGGTTTGGCGGAAAGGGCTAAAACTTGCATAGGGCCGATTTGAGGGTGTTACATTTTATCCACTAAAAGTTACTAGTCACTACTTCTAGTGAAAACTGGAAATCTCATGTTGTTGTTTACCATTTTGATTAAACTGCTATAATCACCACTTACTTCTTGAGTATATTGATACACATGTAATCTTGACTCTTGGAGTTGTGTTGTATATATATATAAATCTGTTCTGTGGGTCCCATCGAGGACTGTTGTGTAATGGTATTACTTCGTTTTCCACCCGCACGAAAGTGCCTGTGGGCATCCTTGAATCGTTTCTATGCAGGTTTGGCGGAAAGGGATAAAACTTGCATAGGGCCGATTTGAGGGTGTTAGAGAGTGGTATCAGAGCTCAGCAGTTGCGATACCCCACAAGTCCAGCCTGTAGGATAACCTAGCTAACGGCCGAAGTAGAGTGTCAAAACTATTTTTGCAAAATCGGTTGGATAGATCTGATTAGGTCTGATTTTACTCCTTACCTCTCTGCTGTTCTCCTCTTACCTCTGCGTGTTTTGATTCTACCCTCTTATCTCTTCTTCAAGTCCAGGATTTCTCGTGGTTGGGTTCCGTCGTACCTTCAGGGTTTCGCTTCCTCCTTTGGCAACGGTGCTTCCACATCCGGTCTTCGTGCTATCTGAGGAATCCTTCATCTGTTGGACTTATCTCTGTTCCTTGTGGTGTCTTCCGATGTTTTCCGACGCAACGACATCAGTTTTGCCAAAACCGACGCAGAGTCTGCATCACTCTTTTGCTTCCGAGCCTCGCTTGTCGAGAGCTTCAGTATGATTCCGAGAATGGTTGCACACTTTCCTACTGATTGTGCGGAGTAATAGTTTGGGTGTGTGATGGATTGGCCCCCATGCCGACTACTCATTCTATTTGCTCTTGTACCTTGAAGTGGATGATAATGCATCGTTTCTCTCCTTCTATCGAAGCTAGAGGTGGCTTTATTTTTTGATACCTGTACCTTCATCCTTATTTACCGGAGTGTCCTCTCGACGATCATGGACAACGACCTCTTGATGTCTATTTGGTAAAAGTGAAATCCAACAACAGTATTATTTCTTGAAATTGTTTCCTTTCTCTTTAGGAGGAAAAGAAAACTCTTGGTATAACTCATTGGCTCCAAATTCAATCATTCGCAAAGAGGCATGCATATATTTTTTCTATCATAAGTATTTCCCCACTGATAAATACATGCCATGATATCTGAAATTAGTAACTTTGCACAAAGCAAGAAAGAAAGTCTACCCCAATCTTTGGGGAGATATTATGCTCTTGAGAGGTGTCATGCCCATGGTTTTAAAAATAATGAATTATTTGATATATTTTATAATGGACTAACGGAGGAATCTAGATCTTATCTAGATAGTGTTGCAGGTAATATTTTCAGGCATATGACTATTGATGAAGCCAATGTATTATTTAACACTATTTCTCAGAATCATTATGATTACCATATTGAAGAAGAAGATAAAATTGATCTAATTCTTAATAAGAGGGGTATTCACAAGTTAACTAATGAAGATATGAAAGGGGATTCAAAGTTTATGAAAGAAAAGGGAATTACAACCTCTCACTTAAATGAGCTATCTGAAATGGGTGTCAAATTCCCTACTGATGAACCATGTTTTACTATCCAAGTACATGCAATATGCTTTTGCCGAAGGTAATGAAAAGGTATCATCTACTACTAAAATATCATATGTTAATCATTCACATGACATTGCTTATCATCAAGAGGCTATTGATCATGATATTAGAATGAATATCATGGAGAACTCTCACAAGATAAAATTTCTTCGTGAAAGTTTGAACTCTAGTGTGGATTCTATTAAAATGATTGTTAAGCATTGTAAAATGATGAGTAATCAAGTGGAGCAAATGACCTCTCTCCAAAATAAATTATATGAGAAGCTTCCTGTAGAGAAGAGGCAAGTTTGTGGAGTTAATACTAGGGAGGTTCTAGCACCCAAGATCCTGATTATATAGATGAACATCCAAATAGAAAAGAGAAAGATGCTCTTAAGACTAAGGAATCTTATACGGGGAAATATCCCAATGAAAGTAAAGATAATGGAAATTTTGAAGAACAAGGAAATGATGTATCTATTTGATGAGGATATATACAGGGATTACGATGATTCTAACTATTTGAACTAGAAGGAAATATTGAGTCAAGTCGATGATGAATATTAGGTGAACTCATTCCTAGTGGAACATGATACTTTCATTTATAAGAACTTTATACTTCTAAGTCTTTGTGCTATTGTATGACCAGGTACATGGGACAAGAAGGCATAGCACGGAGCGAGGAGCTGAAGCATATGGAGCATGGCGTGTTGATCTGCACGAGGGAGGAGAGGGAGGAAGCGGAAGGAGCTGCAAAGGAGGAGATCAACACATGGCAAGATCTCCGCCGTGGTAGAGAAACTACGCATTTTCCTGCCATGGCAGGCTATCACGGCACAAAAACAGAGTCCTTCTCTTCCAGGATAGGCTGCAGCGACATAGAAACATGCACAAACTCTGCGACGGTAGAGCAGGCATGTGCGCCTTAGGCCGAACCCATTGAGTCGGTTTGTATCTAAATTGAGTCGTATGTGTTAAGAACTCTTAGGTTTGACACCTCCCCTTAGTCCTTAAATAGATGGGGTGCCACTTCTAGCTAGTAAGACCACGTTAAAATATTTTGGAGTTGTTTCCTATTAGAACCTCTGGAATTACCCTGTGATTGAATTATCTACAACAATTGACTGTAATTTGTTGTTCCATTGGGAATTAGTAGATTGCAAACTACCATTCATGGTCGACAACTACGTGTGCAAGAGTGTGGTGTTGTGAATATCCCACAGGGTTCGAGAGTTGTTGCATTGGCATCAGGGATAAAGGGGGAGAGTTCATAGCTTTAGGCTAGTTATCTATCATCCACCATCATCATCGACAAGTGCTTGCTGAGAAGATCGGTCCACCCCATATCATCTTGGTATCAGATTCCCAGAGTTTACTCGGTGAGCATCCACAAATTCATCAATAGATTATATCTTGTTTTTAGTTCTATATAGAAAAAGCCTCACAAAAAGATTTTCCATAGCCTAGATTGCATTGTTTTCAAGTTTTAATTGTTGATCGTCTATCTCGTAGTTCTGATCTATAGTAATCCGTAGGAGTCTAGGTTCAGTTTTTTGTTAAGTTTAGAGTTTGCATTAGATCTAGATTTAGTCATACGAGTTCCCCACCTTCTTTTTCTGCTGCCACAAAGTCCAATCCGAGCCAAGCACTAGAGTCTTGGTTTTTTACTCTTGGTCGAGTCAGAATTGAAAAAATTGAGTCCGACTCTGCCACGACACAATTTCCTGTTGTTTTTCTGCCGTGGCACACGTTCTGCCGCGAGGTGCTGTTTTCTGCCACAGCACACTTTTGGCCTATTTTTCTGCCACGGCATAGATATAATTTTTTTGATATTTTGTTAGTTCCAAACCTTAGCTATAGCCTGTCTATTCAAAGGGGTTAGGAACTTACCTATTGAGACTAGTTTCCGCTCTTACAGGCTGCTCTTAGGAATTTGGTGATGTGCTTAATAATTTGGCCATGATCATAGTGTGACACATATTCAAAAAAAGAGGATATAGCAAAAGAAAAAGCAAAAAGAGAAAAAAATTAGTACCAAAGAAAAGGAGAATTATGCAAGAGGCCTAGTGATATCTTTGTGCACCGGTAGATTCAGCAATCTTGTGCCTGTTTACTTTGAGTTTTGCTAGTGTCTCTCCAATGAAGTGCAACACCCTTCATAGTTGCATTGCCACGTTATCTCCACGTGTGTGTTTCTTGGGTTTTGTACGATCAGCACTAGGACTTTTTTGTGGTGTATTTAGGATACTATACCTATACCTCCACCATAAATAACATGTGTGCCCTATGATCGTTCTCTATACCATTGATATTCACTTCATCCCATCAGTGCATAAGTTGTTGATTCGGATTGGTAAGCATCACTATTCACTTTGGAACGGTAAGATGTACTTTCTAATCAGTTTTTGAGTGAGTTGTGAGTGTGCCACCAAAACAATTTTATTTTTTCACTAATGTACAAATCATGACTTCTACTAGTGCTCATGTGATGCAGAAATCAGACCATGTTTACCATGCTATTTAGCTATTGTGGTTGGCATGGCATATGATTGAACTACAATCAACTGGTGATTGGAAAGTTCTGCCACACCCATAGAATATCAGATTTGGGAAATTGATATGGGATTTGGTTTTGTGAGAAGTCGTACTTTCGATAGAAATTTTAATGGCCATACAGAATATATTCTTGCTCGTCGACGTGTCGATGAAAAGGTAGCTCGCTGGTGGAAGGATGCTAGGAATGTGTATGGTGTCATAGGTAACACATTCCTTTGGGAGGATTTCAAGCAATTTCTGCATTCTACAATTTTGAAAAACTACAAATGGCCTATTCCAGAAATTTTGAGAGTAGACGTTAATGAAACATGTGAGGTGTCTACTAACGTAATCATGTCTATTCCTAGTGTTGTATCTTGTGAAGTACAGGTTACTTTTGAAGAAAGAGAACCGTCTATTTTACAACCTACATCACATGATCTGGTATTGTCATTTGTGGAGGATGTCATAGTTCATATTACAATTGAGGAGATTGTTGATGACATCGCACTGATTTGGAGATTCAGCCAACATATGTGACATATTGTGAGTCTATTCCTTTACTGAAGCCTCCTTGTGACTTGCCTTGCACTACTATTTCAGCACCATCTGATAGTTTACCAAATTCGAAGTTTGATCATGTGGTACTGATAACACATAAGGAAATACTTGCTCGAATACCAGCAGATGATATTGTGTATTCCATCGTGCTAAATGAACCTATGAATATGAGTTGTGGATAAGATTTCTGAAATTTCATGTCTGAATTCTAGCACATATTCTCCTTATTTCACTTTTCTTCTAATTGGTGAATATAGCATGGATTAAATTTTTATTGTGGATCACATATGCATTACTTGTGATAGAATCGCTGAACTGGAACATGTTGTTTTCAGCCATACATGTTGTCTGGCGACGACTTTTTGCTGCGTGGGATATGCTAAATTTTTTGATAGTATGAAACTAAATTAATATCTAGTTTATATATTATAGCCAACACAAGTAATTTTACCTGTGCTGGATTGTTCTATTCTTTCTAGAATAGAACCAAAGTTTTCATATTCGTTGTGTTTGCCCCAAAAGTCTTTGTTTAGTTATGCTACACTTTAGACTTCACTTGTATTTACAAATTGTGTTTCATGTTACCTACAAGACATAATGATCATGCACACATAACTGATTACATTTGTGTTGGTTTATCACTTGTTTATAATAATCAGAGTAGCAAAGTTGAAGCATGGTCTAAACCCATTTTGTTTTCACATATGTTGGATTGGTTTGATCTTGTTCATCACAAATTTGATCATCGATCATCTTTGAGAAAACTGAATTTAATATTGAACAAAAAGACTATATATCTATTTGTTTTTCACCATGATCATGATTCTTTGTACTTCACTTATACCTGCAATTTAAGTTGCTCGATGTATGCTGGACAAAATTTTCATGTGAACAACAATAATACAACATGTTATATATATATACTTTGTGTACACATTATTCTTTTTGTTTCTTCCACTTTTAGCTTACCTAAAGCCGCGGATGGCTTTTCCTGAAGAAATGGATGATGATGAGGATATATACAAGGATTACGATGATTCTGACTTTTGAACTGGAAGGAAATATTGAGTCAAGCTGATGATGACTATCAGGTGAACTCATTCCTAGTGGAACATGATACTTTCATTTATAAGAACTTTATATTGCCTACGTCTTTGTGCAATTGTATGATCAGGTACATGGAGAATAAGGCGTAGCATGGAGTGAGGAGCTGAAGCATATGGAGCATGGTGTGTTGATCAATGAAGAATGCACGAGGGAGGAGAGAGAGGAAGCGCAAGGAGCTACAAAGGAGGAGATCAACACATGGCAGGATCTCTGCCGTGGCAGAGCAACTGCGCATTTTCCTGCCATGACACAAAAACATAGTCCTTCTCTGCCACGGTAGACGGCCACGGCACAGAAACATGCACAAACTCTGCCACGACAGAGCAGGCCTGTGCGCCTTAGGCCGAACCCATTGGGTCGGTTTGTATCTAAATTGAGTCGTATGTGTTAAGAACACTTAGGTTGTCCGCCTCCCTTAGTCCTTAAATAGATGGAGCGCCACTTCAGCTAGTAAGACCACATTAAAATATTTTGGAGTTGTTACTTATTAGAACCTCTAGAATTACCATGTGATCGAATTATCTACTGCAATTGAGTGCGATATGTTGTTCCATTGGGAATTAGTAGATTACAAAATACCGTTCATGGTCGACAGCTACGTCCCCAAGAGCGTCGTGTTGTGAATATCCCACATGGTTCGAGAGTTGTTGCATTGGCATCAGGGTTCAAGCGTGAGTGTTCATAGCTACAGGATAGTTATCTATCATCCACCATCATCATCGACATGTGCTTGCTGAGAAGATCGGGCCACCCCATATCACTATTTCTGATGTTGACACTCAAGATAATACTAATGAAGATGATGAGGTAGATGTATATCAATCTAATGAAGAACAACAAGAAAAATTAAAATGATGAAGAGTCTGAGTCTACTACAAGGGAAGACCCTCAATCCTCAAGAAACAAAGGTAAAAAGAAGAAGCCTCCATAATAACCAAAAGGTAAGGAAAGGGATCTATGGGTGCAACAACCCATACCATAGCCCCAAGAGGTAATGAAAACTTTAGATGATGCTAGATTTGAAAAGTTTCTTGAATTGATAAAGAATCTATGCTTGCAAATCCCTTTAGTTGATGCTATTAAAATACCTCCATATTCTAAATACATGAAAGACATTGTCACTAATAAAAGAAAGATACCAAATGAAGCTATTACTTCCCTGCTTGCTGATTATTCCTTTAATGGAAAATTACCTAAAAAGCATGGAGATCTTGGTATACTTACTATCCCATGCATAGATTAAAGATACCTATGTTAAATATGCTTTATGTGATTTAGGTGCTGGTGTAAGTGGCATGCATTTCTCCTTATATAAGAGACTCAATTTGAACAAGTTAGTTCCCACTAAGGTTTTCTCCAAATCATTGATAAATCTACTGCTATTCCTATTGGTATATGTGAATATGTTCCTATCATGATAGCCAATGTGCAAATTCCTACAAACTTTGTGATACTAGAAATGCCTGAAGATGATAACTTATCCATTATTCTTGGTAGACCTTTTCTAAATACTATAGGGGTTGTGATCAACTCCACTAAAAGTAAAGTGACATTCAATGGTAAAGGGGATGAGCACAGTATTTATTTTCCCAAGAAAAACTCCTAGGGACTCACCAAACAAAGTGTGAACTCCATTGAAATAAAAACTCTTATGATAGGGAGTATTGAGATTCGACTGCCACCCCTAAGACAAAGTATAAAACAATAATGTTTGGTACAATGCCAATCTTTTGCAAGGTTTCTTGAATATCTCTTCCTTATAATAGTAACCAAATTATTGTTTCTATCTTTATCATAGTATTGTTAATATCATAATGAGAAGATGATGATTATCATTGAAAAATTGCTATAGTCACTACAAGAAAAGTTTACTTCCGCAAAGAATTGGCCCGAGGGTCGTCGTAGAAGGCGCGACTTCCGCGACGAAATTCTTGGCTAGGCCGTGGCTGATGAAAAACTTTTTTCCGGTTTCACGGCCCTATACTACGACGGATCTGCTAAAAACATGGAGGAAGCTCAGCCAGCGTGTGGCAGAAGCAAGATTTTCGTTTCCTCGCGCGATGTTGACTTGCCGAAGTCTTTTGAGGCGTGTGGGTCCCGGACGTCAGTGTCTCTAGCGGACCATATTTTTCGGTCACGCCTCCCTGATTTGAACTCGATAACGTAGCTCGAGGTGTCTGTCGTTTAGTCAGGTTGCTAGGTCCCACATGTCAGGCTCTCATTAGAAGGATCGTGTGTATGATGGAATTTTTTTCCTTCGCTCGCTCTACCCTGTTCCGAAGTTGATAGCGCTGCTCGATGCATCTACCGTCTAATCAACCTCCTGGGACCCATATGTCATCCTCTCATTAGAAGAAACGTGTGTATGATGGAATTGTTTTCCTTTGATGGCGCTACCCCGTTCCGAGTTGATAGCGCTGCTCGACTCATCTACCGTTTAATCAACCTCCTGAGCCCCACATGTCATCCTCTCATTACAAGACACGTGTTTATGATTGTTTTTTTCCTTCGCTCGCACTACCCTGTTCCGAACTTGATACTGTTGTTTGATGCATCTACCATTTAATCACGATGTTGGGCCCCACCTGTCATGCTCTCATTATAAGAAACATGTGTATGATGTATTTTTTTTTCCTTCGCTGACGCTAACCCGTTCCGAGTTGATAGCGCTGCTCGATGCATCTACTGTTTAACCAACCTCTTGAGCCTGACATGTGATCCTCTCATTACAAGAAACATGTGTATGATTGTTTTTTTCCTTCAATCGCGCTACCCTGTTCCGAACTTGATAGCGATGTTCGATGCATCTACCATTTAATCACGATGCTGGGCCCCACATGTCATCCTCTTATTAGAAGAAACGTGTGTATGATGGATTTTTTCCTTCGCTGGCACTACCCTGTTCCGAGTTGATAGCGCTGCTCGACGCATGTACCATTTTACCAACCTCCTGAGCCCCACATGTCATCCTCTCATTACAAGAAACGTGTGTATGATTGATTTTTTCCTTTGCTCGCGCTACCCTGTTCCGAACTTGATAGCGCTATTCGATGCATCTAACGTTGAATCACGCAGATGGGCCCCACATGCCATCCTCTCATTAGAAGAAATGTGTGTACGTATGATGGATTTTTTTCTTCACTGGCGCTACCCCGTTCCCAGATGATAGCGCTGCTCGACGCATCTACCGTTTAACCAACCTCCTAAACCCCACATGTCATCCTCTCATTAGAAGAAACGTGTGTATGATGAATTTTTTTCCTTCGCTCGCGCTACCCTGTTCCAAACTTGATAGCGTTGTTCGATGCATCTACCATTTAATCACGCTGCTGGGACCCACATGCCATCCTCTCCTTAGAAGAAATGTGTGTATGATGGATTTTTTACCCTCTGTCGCGCCTTCATGTTCCGAACTTGATAGCTTTGCTCTCTACATCATCCATTTATTCAGGCTGGTGGGTCCTTTATGTCAGACTCACATTAGAAGAATCGTGGGCATCTCAATTTATTAAATGCCAGATAATGGAGTAGTTTCTGAAAAACATGGGTAGGCGGGTTTTTGTTTTTGTTTTAAAGGGCAATTCCAAAAAGGCCGTATTAAACATTTTGGGTTAGTCTTCATCTACTATACTCAATGGGTTATACTCCATGCGCTATTCTCCATGGGCTCCTTGATAAATATTTAAATAGGCTCTCATCAGCAAGTCCCCTGACCCCTACAAGGCCAAATTAAATTGTTCTGAGCTAAAGAGGGGTCGAATGGGCTAGATTTTACCTCCTCTTTAGTAAAATTTGCATATATTTAAATGGGCTCTCATCAGCAAGTCCCCTGACCCCTACAAGGATTTAGAACATAGACCTCACTGCCGGAGGGAAAAAGAAACAATAATTCTTTTGACATATATTCGTGTAAAAATATCTAAAGAACAAGGGACACAGACCGCGTGCGCCAAAACTGGACAAGTATCCAATGACTACACTTGGTACCCTCTCATTTCTGTCCAAAACACATACAATGGTTCCTATGACACATGGGAAAAAGCTCTAGTGCAAGCAGCCCAGCAACAGCGACATAATATTTTTACAAATTCAATAGAATTTGAAAGATCCAGTAGTACAGAATAAGACAAAAAAAATATCGACAGATTCCTAGATCATATTCAGCAGCACTTGACCAATTATGCAGCATTCCAAAGTGATTGTTTCAGCTATACAGACACTAAAACTCAATAGCAGTACAGAGAGAACCCGTTCATGTTTTAACTCTAAAAACCATGTCGCACGATCAGTTTGCCCTTTTCTCCAAACACACTCGATCCTTGGAGCAAGCATAACTGAGGATCAAGTATGATTTTGTGTGCATACCTCCTCTTCACATTAATACCAGTGTGACCCCCATATATATGCATCCTAAAATGCCCAAGCCTCATCTAGATTGTGACAAAGCCAATTTTAAAAAGGAAAGCAAGACTATCTACTTCACTTGATCTAAACAAGTACTAGTACATCAGTATTAGTTCTACAGAATACCTTAGTAATAGTAATGACATAACACTTGACAGATTGAGTAGCATTTGAAGCTTGAGCAGTATAAGACAGAAAAAATATCTACAGATTCCCAGTTCATATTCAGCACCACTTGACAGATTCAACAGCATTTCAAAGTGACCGATTCACCAGTACAGACAATGGCCAAAAGAAATGACATATTTAGCAATGAAGACATTGAAATTCAATAGTTGTAGCAAGGCCACCACTGATAAGGAAAGTGAGTCCATATTCAGCACTCGATCAGTCGATCTGAACAAGTACTACTACATATGTATACTACAAAATAGATTAGCAGTAGCAAGTTAAGACCTCCATACAAAATACTTGGCATAATGCAACAACGTGCCAAGTGTTGGCCGGGTAGCACTTTCTTTCCTGCCTATTACCCTTTCCTTGTCACACCATCGCCTGTGGGCCCACTATGTCAGTAGCGTACATTGGACATAGGTATACGTTGCCGCAAACTTGTTCCACTTCTCCCCATACAAAATGAATATGTCACCAACATAAAGTAGTAATTAATTAGTACAATGTTACATATCTTAACATTGGGATCATCACAAAGAATATTTAGATGTTTTATCTCACTTTTGAATCTTGTTGATGCAATACTCCTAATCCATAGGGAATTCTAACAAACGGTTCAGAAGCTTCCAGGTAACACCACGGCTGCGACAACTACGACATGAGCCCTTCCAGGGCGACTTCGGCCGATGATGGCCTACTCGTTAGCTCAGATGTCGCTACCATTTCGACCGCATGGAGCTCATGCCACAGAGATAGCGACCAAAGCTTCACCTTGTACCGCGGCGATTCGCATGCCCTTGAACTAACGAACCTGGGGGATATGACGATGTCTGTGGTGTGGCCATCAATTTGGGCGACAAACACGGTGCCCTCTTTCCCGATGCCGATGATATCCACTCTCCACGAGCCCCCTGTGGGCACCGGCTTAGATGGCTCCCAGTGTTTGTGGCTATAGGGCATTATGGGCATAGTCCTCGAGTGGGAAACTCTGAGGTGGCAGACGAGCTCTACCATAGGTGTTAGCTCTACCGGCGAGGTGATGAACTTGCATCCAGCCTTCATGCAGACTTGCTGGCCATGAAAGCACAAGATTATGTGGTCGTAGATGTCGTTGTAGGAGACGAATGTCCCGTAGTGGTTGTTGGGGCATCTGCTACCTTTTCCGCCCGCTACTTGGTGGTACAGCTCCTTGGAGCATGCGGTCAGCCGGGCGCGCTGGTAGTGTCCAGCCGCATAGCGATATCATTGAAAACATCATTGCCGACCTTGCTCCAGACACCGTGCAGAGGGTTGTGCATCGATTGTGACATCGGGATGAATTGGGGGGAAGAGGTCGGACCAGAGTATGACTATCGAGGGACTTTTGGAGAGGGGTGGCGTGCGGCCTGCAAGATCTGATGTAGCGGGCGAGATGGCAAAGAAAATGTGTAAAGCATGCACTAGAGACGATCCCAAATCTGGGGCCAGGGGCGTTGGCGAGTGGGGATAAAAACAGCCGAGATGGGGAAGATAGGATGGCTCTTTGAACGAGTTTTTTTGCAAGGCCTCTGGAGCTGCATCCAGGACGCCGATTAGCTTGGCTTGCACACTGCAGTGCACTAAATTAACCATCTAAAATCCTGGCGCAATTTATAGCTAGGCCGGCATGCTGTCGTGCCCTAAATTAACCATGCCACAACCTGGGCCATTATAGCTAGGCCGGCACACTGTCGTGTACGCCGACTAGAGTTACTACTGCTGTCATGTTTAACCAGCTGATATTTGTTTAGTTTGCTAAAAAGGATTATACTGTAGGACTAGACTATCAAGCAGCTCGACCCGTTAAGGCTCGACTCATTAAGGATCATGCTCATTAAGGCTCAGATCATTAAAATCGTTAAGGATAATGAGCAAAAAGTAAAGCTCATCTCGGTTCATTAGATGTTAACGAGCGCTCACGAGCTACTCGTTATGAAAATGTATCTGCCTCAGACACAGAGATACCGATAATTAAAAATGACAGTCAGTAGGGTTCAATCAGTGCCGTGGTCAGCACATCCAAATCGAGAAGATGGAGATGGGGTATGCAGTGGGAGATGACGAGTTAATGAGACACATGAGAAATATTCTGAATCGATCGAGGGAGTCTAGGGCAAGGTTTTTGGTCGGTCGCTCTCGCTCCTGGATTGATCAGTCTTACTCAATGGGCTAGATGTTTGCCTTAGATGGTCTGCCAGATTAGACATGTAGCAACATAAGTGGGCCTTACCTTGGTTGTTACCGAGCTTAACGAGTAGCTCACGAACATAGTTAACTCGATCGTTTCGCTTGTTAAGGATATCGAGCAAAAACTACAGCTCAACCAAGATCGTTAAGGAAACGAGTTGATTTTGAACGAGACGAGCAAACGAGTGCTCATTAAACTCATCGAGTTTCGAGTTTTATGTCCAGCCCTAATATTTTGGAACAGGAGGTAGTACAATACTAGCAGTAGTACACTAGATGTTTGTTTTGCAGTTTTGCTGCAACATTGTACAATAAATACCTCCGCATTGGAGCCTAGCACGATTAAGTACCACGGTGTTCCAACATGATGCATGATAACGGAAGGTGCTCAAGCACCTCTTTACAGAATAGTTATAATTAGAAGCGAACAGTCACTACATTAATACACCTACGATATAGTAAATTGTCCATCAAATCATGGGTGATAACTAGCACATCTGATCACCTTCTCGCATATCATGATCAAATACTATCACCTTAAAGGAAGTGGTGGCAAGCTTCTTGAATACCAGAAAGTATCCTACCTTCAAGTCATGTGCTTTGACAAAATCTAGCCATCCTTCGTCAAGGATTACCTTGCCATCTTGCTTCTTCAGCTTGATGTCCCAGTAGCAGGCTTTGCATATCTTTAGCTTGATGGCCTCTAGATACTCACCACCAAACGTTAGCAAAAATGAGATGGGTATGCTCCGCACATCTAACCCTCCCGGTATTAACAACATCTTGCAGAACTCGTCACAGGTGTTCTCCACGTGGGTGTTCCTAGCTAGCCCTTCCATCCAGACTGCACAGGACTCTCTTGTCTTCTTCGATGATGAGTCTATCCAAGCTCTTCTTGCCCTAACACTGCAAAAATAATCCTGTGGACTGATTATGTCTCTACCAGCTATCAATAATTGTGAAATAGTATAGTATTAGCTGATAGAGTACAATACAAGATTATCTAAGAAAGTAAAGTGGAGAAATTTTCTTATCGAAGTACACAAATTAAAGTCTTAACTCTAGCTAGCATGAACGCCGGTTATATTAGTACTACTTCTAAGGTATAGGCATCACATTAGTGCAGTTCTTTATCGAGCAGTACAGATACCGTACACCCAGGAACAGACGAACGGACGAACATGATGAGCTCTATCTGCTACCGATGCTAGAGATGCATACATATACTCGAAATTTTAGCAAAAATCAGGGTAGGGCAGCAGCCGCCCTAACTTCCCCAAATTAAAGGGACCTCCGCCCCTAAGACAAATCTAAAGAAAAACATATCGAGTGGCCTCCCAAATCATCATCAGCCGTGGATTAGTCAATAAAAAATTTGAACTTATTATTAAAGTTCACCGTAGATCTAGCCCTGAAACTAGCTTGCATGCATAAAACTGAACTGTAGTATACAGACGGGTTAAACACACTAGATGAGAACTGTACTCAACATTAACCCAATGTTAACCAAGCGCTAATAAAAGGTTGACCGCATCTCATCATCAAGATCAAGGGTTCCGGGGATTATGTACATACCGCACTGCCACCGTGATGTCTGAGGGATGTGATGACTCTGTAGATGAGGTTGCAGGGCCCGCCGCCCATAGTCGACCCGCCTAAGACGAGTAATTTGCGGCGGTGGTGGTTGTCAATGGAGGGAAGCGCAATGGCGATTAAGGAGTGTTGTGTGAGAGAGGGCTGGGGCTGGTGAGGGAATAAATGCGGCGAGGTTACACGAATGCTGTGGACAAAGCAAACCTTGCCACCAATACAGTACTACTAATTGTCATGCAAAAATTAATTGCCTAGAAAATTAGGCATGGCAGCTTGAGTGCTTGAATAGGGAAACATCAAAGACGTACTATGAAAGTATATTATTACGTACATGGTGCCTAGTACAAGCAATAGTGGAAATGATGTTGCAAGTACTGATACTACAATACAGTATGAAAGTATACGTACATAGTACTGTACATTACATGGCGACAAATACTAGCTACAGAAATGATGTTGCGAGTGCTCATAATCAGCTTTTCACTATTTTGGTCAAACTTCACATAGTTCTAACGAGGCAGGGTTGGCACGAACCACATTGGCGCATCAAACATTTGCTCTCTATGATCCGCTCTAGTGTAGTTAAGTGATGAACCTATGGAAGCTCCCCCATTGATGTGCATGTGGCTCCAATCTGGAACTGGCTGTGGACGATGTTGGAAGAGCACGTGTGTAGCAAACACACAGTCTCCTCTGAACACTGGTAGAGCTTCGTCAACATCGGCAACACCAGGTTCGGAGTTTGTAGGGGGGTCGAGCATGAATGGATGGTTGATTCCCACAAACACTGACCTCCCTTCAAGCTTATCCCTTCTGATCTAGTCCGGTGCTACAGGGTCATCCAAATTAAGGGCCCTCTAGAAAACATGGCAGCGGAGCGAGGGATAAGTGAGCAGTTCTCTACCCATGTATGATACAGGATTACCATGGCTGCTAGTTCATGCACCCCTGGTGTGAATCCATAGGATATTCCACCCAAACTCTGCCAAGTACCAGATGTGTAATGCAAGAATGTTCATACTCATCGACATATAATAATCTTAAAAATATTTAAATTTTACAACTTGCTTTTAGGATCGAATTTTACACGGACATTCGGAGTATATTTTACATCAAGGACCTAAACAAGGTAAAATTACATCGAGGTCCATACATTTAGCACGAAGCACCCTAAAATTAAGCAGGGAAAACCGTCATGTTTTGCTCCTTCTAGGGAGAGAAGCTGACCGAGCCATGCATACTCTTCATACTACTTCCAGTTCGTTTGTTTTAAAAATATGGCCAAATTTGGCGGCATGAAAATTCTTCTCTATGGGATCATGAATCATCAGCATATAAAGTATGATGTAAATTTGTATAACCATGGTCTTTCGGCTTGAAATGCAATAATTTTCATATTCATTGACAACTAATAAGCTTAATTACGTTTAATTGCTTTTATCTTCAAATTTTACACGGGCGGTGGCAGTACATTTTATAGTAAGGACTTAAAAAAGGTAAAATTACATCAACATATATACATTTAATTACCACGGAGCACCCTAAAATTAAGCAGGGAAAATAGTCAGGTTCGGCTCCTTCTCGAGACAGCGCTGGTCGAGCCATACTCTTCGTACTACTTCCCTCTTCGTTTGTTTTCAAAATATGGCCAATTTGGTAGCATGAAATTCTTGGATATGGGATCGTGAATCATCGATGTAAAGTATAATGTAGATATGGCCATGACCTTGGTCGTTCGACTTGAAATCCAAGATTGTTCATACTCATTCACAACTAACCTTAAATTCGTTTAACTTTTACCACTAACTTGTAGGTTTGAATTTTACACGGACGATAGGCGTACATTTTACATCAAGGACATAAAAAGGGGAAATTACATCGAGGTCCATTCATTTAGCATGAAGTACCCTAAAATTAAGCAAATAAAACAGTTTGGTTCGGCTCGTTCTCGAGAGAACAGTTGATCGAGTAGTACTCTTCATAGTACTTCTTCCTCTTCATTTGTTTTTATCAAGGACCTAAATGGGGAAAATTACATCGAGGTACAAAAATTTAGCACGAAGCACGCCTTAAAATTAAGCAAAGGAAAATAGTCAGGTTCGGCTCCTTCTTGAGAAAGAACCTGACCAAGCCATACTCTTCGTAGTACTACTTCATCTTCGTTTGTTTTTAAAATACATGGCCAAATTTTGCGTCATGCAAATTCTTCGATATGGGATCATGAATCATCAGCATAAAGTATGATGTACATATGTCCATGACCCTGGTGGTTCGGCTTGAAATGCAAGAATGTTCATACTCATTGACAACTAATAAGCTTAAATACGTTTAAATTTTACCACTTGCTTTTGTGTTCGAATTTTACAGGGACAGTGGGAGTACATTTTACCGCAAGGACCTAAAAAGGGGAAAATTACATCGAGGTCCATACATTTATCACGAAGCACCCTAAAATTAAGCAGGAAAAACAGTCATGTTTGGGTCCTTCTCGAGAGAGAAGATCATCGAGCCATACTCTTCATACTACTTTCTCTTTGTTTGTTTTCAAAGTATATGGCCAGAGTTAGCGGCATGAAAATTCGTAGACATGGGATCATCATCAGCATAAAGTATGATGTAGATATGGCCATGAGCTTGGTCGTTCGGCTTGAAATCCAAGAACGTTCATACTCATCGACAACTAATAATCTTAAATACTTTTAAATGTTACCACTTGCTTTTAGGTTTCAATTTTACAAGGATTGTGCGAGTACATTTTACATCAAGGACCTAAAAAAGGTAAAATTACATCAGCGTCCATACATTTATGTCTGAAAACTTGTGTTGTGGTATTCAGATCCATATTCTTCGGTGTTCTTTACGTAAAAAAACAATCTTGTCATCACTCGAAAATTTGAGAATTAAATGTTCTTTCGTGATAGTTGGAAACTAACACTGAGGAAATTTTTTACTACATCAAGATGCACCCATCTACCTTTTGAAATACATTTAATTCAATAGCAATCTAGCGCGCTTACTTGTAGCTCAAGTTTGACCTAATTTCGTTAAATTATCAAGATGAAAAATCTTAGCAATAAGTTGAACCTATTGTCAAAACTAGCAGTGTTTTATGATATATTAATTGTGACCCCTCGATGGGTACCTCCAAAAGATTTTTCGTGAAACTTTCAAAGCAACCTACAATTTACTTGTAGTTTCAAATTTGACCTAATTTCGATAAATCGACATAAAGACATTCGGTCAAATAGGCAGAGTTAGCTAGGAAGTTTGAAAACTCATAAATAAAACATGGGGATTGTTGGTACACCATGTTGGTAAACTTGGCTTCTGGCATTCAGATACAATATTCTTCGCATATTCCTAAATGGAAAAGCACAACCTCAATCGTTATCCACTCGAAAAATTGAGAATAATTGAATGTTCTTTCCTGATATAGTTGGAAAATCACACTGACGACACTGTTTGGATTTGCCAGTCTTGATCCAACAGTCAATGTTCAAAGTTAGTCGTACACTATATAGTGGTATGGTATGGTATTGTAAGAGATAAGAAAAGATAAATATAAGATAAGAAGTACTGCGAATGGCCGATCTTTTGAGTAACCTTCCCTCCCGATGTTTGGGAAGCAAGTGAAAATTTCGAAAACCAGAAAATTTTGATTTTTTTGCCACGAAGGACCAAAGTGGTTTCCTTCCTATGTACTCCTCGTCCCTAATCCATGCCAACACAGTTGCCGAACACGCCAGTGACACAGAGATTCCGTACCAAGGCACATGTGCGTAGCAGCACACTATGGACCAGGGAGAGATCAGTCGGGCCAGTGTGCGAGGGGAAAGGGTATGACAGAGGGAGGATGGATGGTGAGAGGCAGCGAAGGAGAGAGAAAACACACAATTTGTTTTGCGTGCATAGGTCCTGAAATTTACTACTAGTAGAGTGGCCACAGGAGTACCTCGTGTCAGGAACCCATCATAACTTTCCTCTAACATCGAACCGCCCTCAACTCCTCTTCGTTGCTGCCCTCTTTTACCCTGCCTATGTTTTATTCTCTCAGCGTGTACAGCGCGTGGACAGAGGTGAGCATATGTCTAAGCAAAGAAATGAGTACTAGTACTATACTAGTGTACTAGTACTAATATACTTTTCTCAAAAAAAGTACTAATATACTGCTCCCTCCGATCCAAATTAATATCCTCAGATTTGTCTAGATTCGAATGTATCTAGCACTAAAACATGACTAGATACATCCGAATCTAGACAAATGTGAGAACACTAATTTGGATAGAGGGAGTACTATTTGCTTTTTCCCTAATAAGGGCATCAACAATGTGTACAAGAGCACACCTTAAGGCCTAGTATGTGGCATCCACTAAGGTTCACCATATACATTGAGGAGAAAGTAGAGTTTGTATCTTTAAGCCTAATAAGGTGCACCTTAAGCTTGTGGGTTGCCATAGAGAATAGAATAATCATTTCCCCCCTCTCCCTGATTCATGTGATCGTTTTCAAAAGGTGTTCAAAATTTTCATGATGCAAAATCTTAGCTAGAAGTCGAACCTCTTGTCAAAACTCTCTGTGGTTTCTGATATATTAATTAACCGCTCGATGGGTACCTCCAAAAGCTTTTTTCATAAAACTTTCAAAGCAACCTACAATTTATTACTTGTAGTTCAAGGTTGACCTAATTTCATTAATATAAAGTATTATCGAAACCAAAGAATAATTAATAATATTCGTATTATACTTTTATAACTTGTTTTTCCTCATACATGTAACATGATGACACAAAAAAATATTATACTTCTTTTCTTTTTTTGAAATGTTATGAAAACCGTGTCAACTTTTTCGGGATGCGGATGCATAGCAAGAACATGAATTTTTCAGAACTTTTGATGGTTTTTTGATGTACTGAATTCCTGCTTAGCTTCAAAGATTTTTGGAAAATTTTAAGAGCAATTTATCGTGCTTATGTTTAGTTAAAATTTGAGAAGGTCGGTGGGAGTATAGTTTACATCGAAGACCTCAAAAAATAGAAAATTGCATTGAGGTCCATACATTTAGCACAAATGGCGCTAAAATGAAGCAATGAAAAAAAGTCGGGTGCGGGTCCTTCTCGAGTGAGTGGTTGAGCCATACCCTTCGTACTACTACTACTGTACTTTCGATCCAGCGTGATGTGGGTGTGCTTGGTGGCTTCCTCTTCGCAGGGTGTGAAATGGAACGACAATGGAGTACTATGGAGTAGTGGTAAAGCTGGTCAGATCATAATGAAGTGCATCGAATGCGATGGGACATACTGCAGACACCAGACAGTATAAACAATCCCTTGTGCACCTCTATCTTTTGAATCTTTTGAATAACCTTCCCTCCAGATGTTTGGGAAGGAAGTGAAAATTTCGAAACTGTGAAAGTTTGAACTCTGACTCTAATAGTACTATGAGTACTATCCCTTTTGTCGTCAAGCCCCAAAATGGTTCCTTCTACGCAGCACGCCTGATACTCACACGGAGCCAACGACAAGGCAGGTCAACACATGTGCGCAGCACCACATTTTCGACGAGGGAGAGATCACCTAGCTGGGGTGTGGGGATGGTGATGAGGCACTAAAGGAGAGAGAAAACACAATTTGTTTTGCATGCATACAGTAGTACTATATAGTAAAGGTCCTAAAATTTACTAGTACTAGTTCCATACTACTAGTACTACTAGGTGACTGTACCCTGTACCTCGTGTCAGGAAGCCATCTCACAGCTTTGCTCTCATATCGCACCTCCTTCAACTCCTCCTCTTTGCTACTCTCTCGAGTTGCTTCCTCTGTGCCCAAAGTTTCTCTTTTGTCTCTTTGTTTCTTTTCTACATAAATGCAAATTCTTCCTCCCTCCGATCCAAATTAATTGACTTAGATTTGTCTAGATTCAGATGTATCTAGACATATTTTAGTACTAGATGCATCCGAATCTAGATAAACTTGAGCCAATTAATTTGGGTCGGAGGGAGTACTTGCTTTACAGAAAATACACTCCTCTCACTTGGAAAATTGATTTTTTTCCTTTCCTCGTGTTTGGAAACTCCGAGTGGCAACATTGTTACCATGCCATGATTCACACCCATTTTACGCCCCAATATGGGACCACCACGGATGATGGGAGTACAATTTACATCAAGGACCTAAAAATATAAATAATTATATAAAGGTCCTTACATTTAGCATGAAGCCCCCTAAAATTAAGCAATGGAAATAGTCGGGTGCGGCTCCTTCTCGAGAGACCAGCTGATCGAGCCATACTCTTCCTACTACTTTCTCTTCATTTGTTTTGAAATATATGGCCAAATTTGGCGGCATGCAAATTCTTCGATATGGGATCATGAATCATTAGCATAAAGTATGATGTAGATATGTCCATTACCCTGGTCGTTCGGCTTGAAATGCAAGAATGTTCAGATTCATTGGCAACTAATAAGATTAAATACGTTTAAATTTTACCACTTGCTTTTACGTACAAATTTTACACGTACGGGTGATGGAGGTACATTTTAAATCAAGAACCTAAAAAAGTTAAAATTACATTGCGGTCCATACATTTAGCATGAAGCACCCTAAAACTAAACAGGGAAAAGTCATGTTTTGCTCCTTCTCGAGAGAAAACTAATCGACCCATACTCTTCATACTAGTCCCTCTTCGTTTTTTTTCCAAATATGGCCCAATTTGGCGTCATCCAAATTCTCAGATATGGGATCATGAATCATTGATATAAAGTATGATGTAGATATGGCCATGTCCTTGGTCGTTCGGCTTGAAATCCAAGATTGTTCATACTCATTCACAACTAAGCTGAAATGCATTCGAATTTTAGCTATTTTTTAAAATAATATATTTTTTAAATAATTTTCACGTATAATACACGAATTGAAATATTTAAAATTCTAGCGTGATCTCGGCACTTGAAAATCTGACCAGTCCTTATCGGCTTTTGAATAGCCGACTAGGCCTGGTCTGTTTTTGAAAAGCTGACTAGTCATTGTTTGCTTTTGAAAAGCTGACTAGTCCCCGTATTCTTCACATTGCCCTATAACCTGCCGGCTTTTCAAAAGTAGACAGAGATTTATCAGGTTTTCAAAAGCAGACAGGTACTAGTCGGCTATTCAAAAGCCGATAAGGACTGGTCGGCTATTCAACTGCCGATACCACGCTAGAATTGCAAATCTTTCAATTCTTGTATTATTCGTGGAAATTATTAAAAAATGTATTGTTTTTAAAAAATAGCTGAATTTTACCACTTTCTTTTATCTTTGAAATTTACAGGGATTGTGGGAGTACATTTTACAGCAAGGACCTAAAAAGGGGTAAAATTACATCAAGGTCCATACTTTTAGCATGAAGCACCCTAAAATTAAGCAGGGAAAACAGTTAGGTTTGGCTCCTTCTTGAGAGAGAATTTGATCAAGCCATACTCTTCAGACTACTTCCTCTTCGTTTGTTTTCAAAAAATGGCCAAATTTGGCGGCATGGAAATTCTTGGATATGTGATCGTCATTAGCATAAAGTATGATGCAGATATGGCCATGACCTTGGTCATTCGTCTTGAAATCCAAGAATGTTCATACTCATCGACAAATAATCTTAAATATGTTTAAAAAAGGTAAAATTACATCGAGGTCCATACTTTTGGCACGAAGCACCCTAAAATTAAGTAGGGAAAACAGTCGGGTTTGGCTCCTTCTCGAGAGAGAGCAGCTGGTCGAGCTATACTCTTGATACTACTTCCTCTTCGTTTGTTTTCAAAATATGGCCCAATTTGGCAGCATGCAAATTCTTGGATATGGGATCATGAATCATCCATATAAAGTATGATGTAGATGGATATGGCCATGACCTTGGTCGTTCGACTTTGAATCCATGAATTTTACATGGACGGTGGGAGTACATTTTACAGCAACGACCTAAAAAGGGGTAAAATTACATCGAGGTCCATACTTTTAGCATGAATAAAGCACTCTGAAACTAAGCAGGGAAAACAATCATGTTAGGCTCCTTCTCGAGAGAAAAGCTAATCGAGCCATACTCTTCATACTACTTCCTCTTGGTTTGTGTCCAAAATATGGCCAAATTTGGCGGCATGAAAATTCTAGGATATGTGATCATCATCAGCATAATGTATGACGTAGATATGGCCATGACCTTGGTCATTCGTCTTGAATTCCAAGAATGTTCATACCAATCGACAAAAAATAATCTTAAATACGTTTAAAAAAGCTAAAATTACAACGAGGTCCATACATTTAGCACGAAGCACCCTAAAATTAAGCAGGGAAACATTCATGTTTTGCTCCTTACCGTGAGAGAAGTTTATCAAGCCATAATATTCATACTACTTCCTGTTTGTTGTCTTCAAAATATGGCTAAATTTGGCGGCATGCAAATTCTTGGATACGGGATCACGAATCATCAACATAAAGTATGATATAGATATGGCCATGACCTTGGTCGTTCGTCATGAAACCCAAGAATGTTCATACTCATCGACAACTAATAATCTTAAATATGTTTAAAATTTTACCACTTGCTTTTAGGTTCGAATTTTATAAGGACAATGGGAGTATAATTTACATCAAGGACCTTAAAAGGGGGGAAATTACATCGAGATCATTACATTTAGCATGAACTACCCCAAAATTAAGCAAGAAAATAAAACAGTCGGGTTCGGCTCATTCTTGAGAGAGCACCTGATCGAGCCATACTCTTCATACCATTACATCCTATTCATTTGTTTTCAAAATATATGGCCAAATTTGGTGTCATGCGAATTCCTGGATGTGGGATCATCATCAGCATAAAGTGTGATGTTGATATGGCCATGACCTTGGTCGTTCGGGTTGAAAATCCTAGAATTTTCATACTCATTAACAACTAATAATCTTAAATATGTTTAAATTTTACCACTTTCTTCTAGGTTCGAATTTTACATGGATGGTGCAAGTACATTTTACTTCAAGGACCTAAAAAGGTGAAATTACGTCGATGTCCATACATTTAGCACGAAGCACCCTAAATTAAGCAAGGAAAACAGTTGGGTGGGAAGCTTTTGAACTCATAAAACTTGGTAATCAATCGTAAGTGTATCAAGGTCCACGCTTTCTCTGAAAACTAGGGTTGGTACTCTGAGCTATTTTTCTTCGTACTTGCTCATAGAAAAAATCTTGTCGTTTTCATTTTCATTGTTCCTATAAGTTGGAACCTGTGGTTGCCACTATTTTCACCTTGCCAAGATGCACATATCTACCAAATATGGGAACATTACAATACAATACGATGTGCATATGGTTGTTACCCTTGTTGTTCGGCTTGAAACCCAAGAGTGTTCATACGCCGTGGGCCATATATATTGTGTAACTATTTTTTTGTAATTTATGATGACTCACGGTTATTAATTATTTTTCAGTGCAAATAGTAGTACACGCAAGAGGACACCATGAACAAGGCTTCATTTTTAGGTTTTCATTATTTTTTTCATAGCTAGTGAGGATCAAATTGTCCACATGCATATTTGTAGCAAGAATTTTAATATTCCTATAGAACTCTCGTTGGTTTTTGAAGTATTGACCGCCTCGGTACCATAAAGACTTAAAGGATGTTTGTAACTTTTTAAGAGCATTCTATCATGTTTACTTGTAGTTCAAATTTGAAAAAGATTTTTTATTCTTAAATTTTGGAAACTCTCAGTACTAGTAGCATTATTGTTCACTGATATGTCCATAACGTATCTATAATTTTTGATGGTTTTACGCTAATAATATGCTTTTGACACTCCTTTTTGTATAAAGTTTATGATTTATATCGACTAATCTACTAATAGTTGCAAAAGTGTACAATGTTATTTTTTTCCACTTTGATGTGTAGGAATTACCAAGAATACAAGTGGAAACCTTGTTGGAGTCAAATTGGGATTTTTTCAGAAATCTATCTCAGAACTCTTTTTGAAGATGGTCACGTTTCGGGTCGAATACGGTGTCAAACAGAAAACTATTCAACTACAAAGTTGTTCGAAATTTTGCGACAAACGTTGTGCATATAAAATTTAGCTGATTCCGAATCTGTATGGGCCCGCTAGGCCCGATTTACTGCAGCCCAAGATAGGGTGACGGAAATCCGAGAAGCTATATAAATGGAGGAAACCTAATTCGCCCAAGACATCTCCACCCACGAATTTGCAGCCATCAAAGCCACGTTTTTGCCTCCCCCATGGACCCCATCTCCATGGGGAGGGATCCCAAGGAGCCATGAAGGAAGGGGGCTAAGGGGCGGTTCTCCCCCATGATACCGGCGGTGGGGAAGGAGTCCCCCGCGCCGCCGCCGCCGCCCTCTTCACCATATTCACCGCCATCTCCATCATCTAATCCTCCTAATATGCAGTGGTTCATCCTCACACATACCTCTGTACCATCCTATGTAAACATGGTGTTTGATGCTATAAGTTATAATCCTATGATGTATGTCATGTTTGTGTAGTTTCTTTGTTCTTAGATTGAATGGTTGAACGTCTTTGGTTCATTAGAGTTGCATGTTGATATGGTGCAGTCCTTTGGTGTCCATTATATTTGTGCGTGCATGGATTAAACATCATAGGGTTTGTAGTATGTGTAAGAGGAAGGGGAAAGTTCTGCTGGAGTGACAGAAACCTGAGGACGCGAACCAGAACGTTGCACATATGGGAGTAAGAGGACCATTAAACTTAAGGCTATGGTTGGGGAAACCTTAATGCATTGTTAGTACTTACGGATGTTTCCTAACAATCCAATCATATAGTAGATGTAATTCCAAGTAGTGAAGCACATGTATATTTAGCCTCTCCCACATAGAAAACTGTGGGGCCCCCAGATTAATCCTCTGAGAATCCCTGTTATGCATACAACCACGATCCCATGATCAGTTAGTCGTGGCACATAACTGACAAGTATCATTACAACATCCGAGAATATACCGAATTACAAGACTTACATAAATGCCATTATGGCTCCATCAATAATCATCAGTGGAACTGCATCAAGCGTAGAGCCCGAGCTATGCCTTAACCTACATGCAACTGACTGAGAGAACGTCCTAGCTCACATAGTCGTCCACTTCACCTTCTTCTTGATATCTGACCATGTTAATAGCCAGGGACAAAGCCAGTGAGTACTTTGAATGTACTCGCAAACCACCTTAAGATAGCAATAATAACAAGAGGATATGCAATATGGTTGTGGTAGTAGGAGGGCTACAAGAGAGGTTCTTTTCTCACATAGTTTCTCTTGTAAATATAGCATCTACATATCTTTGTTGAAAACTTTTGTAAACATTTTGGAAACCAATTTGAACATTAGGATGGGGTCACCCATTTGTTCCTTTCTCCCGGTCGTCCCACGACCAAACTCCTTCCCTCCCTTTCTGACCATCCCATGGCCAAAACAGGGATCCTTTCCGACCATCCCATGGTCAAAACATTTCCAAAGCCCTTTCTTTTTAGAAATCCTTTTTGAAAACAAAACCAGCACCGCTCTACAGAAGTTTGTGCAACCCGTCCTTAACCGCGGACACGGCTATTCGAATAGATTTACACTCTTTAGAGGTTGTACACTTTACCCACACCATCCGGGTACACTACCCTGATCATCGATCATGGGTCGAGTAACCGATCAAGACTCTCCGGATGCCCACTCCAATATAAGTGCGTACCCTATGCGTGTTAATCCCCTCAAAACCGGGACGTCGGGTACCTAGGACCAACCGGAGCGCTTTTTCCACTTCTCGAGTGTGCGCTTTCAATGAGGGCCACATAGTAACGCGTGGAGGCCAGTAGACCCTTTGTTCCTTCTCCAGGTCGATGTCCCACATGGACCTTTATCGGAGAAGGCCCACCCTCTTGGGATCCCCGATCCCCTGTAGTTGTTGCGAGGCAGCTTATACTAGAAGAGGCAAACATCAAATCCAGCCTTGTCCCATACCAGAGTAATGTGGTTGCACGGGTTAAGTTGTTATAGCTAGACTACAAAGAACTGGGTGCGTTTTTGTAAACCTTTTTCCTCCATCTTTTCTTCAGCATTTTGTAAAACGAAACCTTTTTATTTCTCAACATCTTTTGGGAGGTCCCACCTGACCAAGGTTTTATCATAAAACATTTGGTAAAACTTTTTCCGGGGTCTTCCCATCCTCTAGCTTTGCTTCGGCTAAAACGGGGTCTCCAAAGGGGGTATGGTGGATGTGCACCATCTACTCTACTAGGGACAAGTAGGTGTCGTCAAGGGGGAGGGGGTTGCACTTAGTAGTGCATAAGTGTAATAGTTCAGAGGAGCCAAACCATTACCATATATATATACATCAACATAAAGTAAAACGATGCAGTTTTAATAAACAGTCGTTAAAACATGCATAGTAAAACAGTAGGACAAGGCTTATGAGCAAGAAGGTGGCTTTCCTGAGATCAGCAATATGGCATAAATGTCCCTGGACTTCTTCTTTAGATAACCCAGAATACCAATACCAATAATAGATACCACTTCTTCTGCTCTCTGATTTCCTCGCAACTATCGTCATCCCGACCGCACATGCAAACAAACAAGGCCACAATCACCTAAAGAAATGCAAGCATCAATACAATATAGAAGACAAACATACCACTCAATACTCAATTCAGTAGGTTTTCAGAGGATTGGATTTAGGAGATTGAGATGGCCTTGGAGAAGGGGGATGAAAATCCCTTAGGATTTATAGTCTAGAAACTACCTAAGAGATGGATTTTGGAACAAGACCATATTATGTATGATACCATTGTGTAAAGATGATACCAACAGATAGTTAGTGATAATATGAAACCAACAAAAGTGGTTTCACTAAATTATCAATTTCCTTTGATTTACTATTAATTTTCTAGTGATAAAGGCTCTAGTTTTAGGAGATAATTCACCAGAAAGGTTCTGGAGCACCAAAAATTATTTCCTTGGATGGTTCAGTAGGGTTTTATTTACTTGTTCACTGAGAGTTGGAATCATGTCAAAATATTTAACAGAATGACCTCAGGAAATTCCCAAAGGTAGATGTGTAGCTGTTTTGTCTTTTTCACTAAATTAAATCTACAGAAGCTTTTGATGGGGTACCAATGCCAAATGGTAGGTATTTTGAATACCTTTCTATAGGAATTGGATTCACTCTATTTGGAGGTGACAAACTCCTTTAGTGATTTTTCTATTGGCATAACACTATACGGAGATAAATAATTCACCAAGTTTGAACAGAGCCTCTATAAAATTTGATCTCCTGGATTTTGGTAGACCTTAGTGCACCACATAACAAGGAGTTGGATTTAGGTCAATACCTCTGTTGGTTTGACCTGGAGATTTTATCTAAGGTAGAAACTAAAAGTTTTTGTTATTTATACTATAGGCAAATTACTATTCACCTTGGCATGAGGCTTATGCTAATAAATGGGTATAGTAATCACCTTCCAGGAGAACTTGGATTCATCCTATTTGAGCATGTATAGCTCACTGTGGAATTTATTTATGGAAAAGGACATGAACGGGTAGATTAATTCCCAGAGCTTGTACCAGTAATATTTTCCCAATTTTCGGGTACTGCTTGTTTAAGAAAACATTCATAAACACTAGGAATTTTGGATCTAGGCATTTGGTGGGGTTTTCATTTTTAAAAGGATTTAAACTAACAACTATTCAGATCTGCCCTCGAGAGAAAAATCTAAAAGAAAAAGCAGGGAATCGCCCCGCGAGCCTACTTCGGAGGGGCAGCTGGGCCGCACAAGGGGAATTTGGCCCACCCGGCAAGGCCAGTGCGCGGGAGCCCCGATTTGAACCCGACGGGCAGGCCCTGCCGGTCAGCGACACGGGGCGGCGAAGAGGTATCTCTCGCTGTGGTTCGTTCGATTAGAAGAGCGACAGACGGTGCTCTTTCGTCCTCTCCTCTAGACACAGCGGCAGAGAAGGAAACCCTAACGGGGTAGGGGCGGCGACGGTGAGGCTTACCCGGGGCTCTCCGACGACCAGGGAACGGCGGAGGAGGAGTGGCGGTCGACGACAGTCCCGACCATGGGCAACACGACTCGGTTTGCCACCGGGACCTCTCTCGCACATGCGCGCCTGCGGAGCTCGTCTCGGTGATCGCCGGAGCTGGCTCGTCATGGCCTGCATGCAGACCGAGATGCCCGACAGTGAATGTAGAAGGTCAAGGGGGCCGCAGGGTGAGCTTTCCGAGGTGGGAGATGCGCTGGGAGGAGGGACACATACGAGATGGTCCTTCTCAGACTCGAGATGGCTAAGGCGGTTCCCTGGGTTCCTGAAGCAACAGAGGACATGGTAGGGTAGCTCAGGGGAGGGAGGTCGAACATAGGGAACAGAGGAGGCTGGGGAAGGTTTGAGGTAGTCCATCTACTCCACCTTGCGAAGGAGACCGAGACGAGAACTTCTTCTCCTACATGGCGCTGGGAGCTCGGGATCTAGATCTGGAGCTCGGGGAGAGGGTGAGGGAGAGTGTGGATGCGAAATGAGGGGGTAGGGGTAGGGGTGAGAGCTTATGGCCTCATTATCTCAGGTTGGAGAGGCTCATGGTGGGCTAGGACCATGGATGGCTTGGAGGGAGGGAGGTGGCCATCCATTGGGTAGCAGGGGTGGTGGGGAGGTGAGGTGGGGCCAGGGACACGACCAGAGAGCAGAGGGGAGGCATGCGGCAGCTGCTGCTTTTATTCTGCAAGATCTTTTGCTAGATATGCCTTATCTCTCTCCTCTCTTTCCAAGAGAAAAAGACAAGGGGAGGGGTCAGCTACAGTGCTATGCTACTGTAGCCTCGACCAAGGAGGAGTGCTGGTTGCTGTGGAGAGTGGTGGTGAGACTTTCATAAAGATTTGCTTCATTTTAGCTCATGTTTTGAGTTGTGTGCACTATTTGATCAAAATGGTGTTTGTGAAAAGAGTTCAAAATTTTGCATAGGACAAGGTGGAAAGATGGTACTGGTAGCTGGGTAGGGTTAATATGCCTCTCCAGGATTTATTTGGGAATTTTCAGAAGAGTAGAAGTCCACTTAATTCCATTTATTCAGAAACTGCAGAAGTAGTTCATAGAAGATAATTTTAAAATTTTACATTGTACAAGGTTGGTTTTTGATGTGAGATGGTCCCCAATGTGAATACTTACCTACGTAAAATTTCACAAGATTTATTGTGGCATTAAAGTATTTAAAACATTTATTATTCCAATTCAACCATTTAAGAAAATGGGCAAAAAGAAATAATAAGACCCTTCAAAAATATTTATTTTTGAAGTTGAAAGTTAGGGTGTGATACATGGGTCTCATTTGAGCCGAAAGTTGAGGAAGTGTTTTGGTAAAAACCAAACTTTCCTTTATGGAAGGAGTTTTGGAGGTTTTGCCTATTAAAAGAATTTGAATAGTTTTGGTCCATAATAATTATGGATAAAATTTGGTAAATCTTGATAATCAAGGTAGATGATTTATACAAGGTGTATCAAGCATTTTCAACCTTGGGATTGGAGAATCCATGTTGATTTTGGGTGAAATACCTTAGATTAAGGATCTAGGGTTATGTTAATTTCATACCGCCAAAAACTTCTTGTATCTTGGATCTCAGAGCTCACCTTGATGCAAGGGATAGATGTATAGATATACCAAGTCATTTAGATTGCAATGGTGTAGAGTTTTTAGCTTGATCCTCCTTGAGCTCACCAAGACAGCCTTTCAAACTTTGAATGAAATAAGCTTGCCAAGGCAGATTATCAACTAGCCTTCAAAACCTTGTGGGTTTAAGCAGCACAAAGATCCACTTGTAACAAGTAAAGTGGATATTGATAGACCTATATTAGTAGATCACAACCATGTAGAGTTGGTCCATAGAAGGTTGGATGGTGGTGTGAGCTTCTACCAAAGTAGGCATGTTGACTAGATTTGCAGGAATAGTTATTTTCTTGCCTGCAAAACCATCAAGAACAAGTGGGTTGGAGGATGATCTATCCAAGGGAAAGACTGTGCTTTGGTAGTCCTTAGGATGGTTAACAATATGGTTCAAGTTCATTACCAAAAATGCACAAGGGTTGATAAAGGGAGACATCCAAAAAGGTGATGTTGGGAATAGTTTTCCAAACTTGGCCAAATTTGGCAGTTTTGAGGATTTTGACTAGAGTATGAGGGGTTTTTTTGATGGGTTGCAAGGTACCCAAGCATCATAAAGTGGATGATGTTGAAGTGTAGATTGAGTAGGAGGGATACTTTCTTGATATTGGTCTTCATTGACTCGGAAGCTTCTAGAAGGAATATCTTTGGAATTGATCTAGTTAAGGGTTTTAGGTGATCGCCTAGTGGCTAGGGATTAGATCCATCTTGTATTCTTTCTTAGGATTTGGTAATCTTGAATTATCTTGATCCTAGTGGATGATCTCCTAGGGTAGCTCATACTACTTCTAAGCAATCAAGTCAAACAGTAGATCAAGGCAACTCATCTTACAAACAAATCAACTACTACTGGGGTTACCACCAAGCTTGGCTTGAGGTAAGGTTGGGTATTTCGAAAAGGTTGTAGCTTGGAATGAGATGAGGGTCTCTTGGTATCTCTACCAAGGGTAGAATTCAAATGCTTCAACAAAAGGTTTTGTTAAATCTAGATATAAGAATAGTAGAAGATTCTGTCTGGAAAACATAAGGAGATTATGTTATATAGCTCTCCATAGTTTGATCAATAGAAGCTACTAAAATAGTTGGTTTGCAAAGGCTTCTTGGCTTAGGTTTTGAAATGGCAGAACATTTGAAAATATGGGAATTAAGCCAAGACTATTTTGGGAAGTAGCTTTTGTCAACTCGTGTTAAGGTAAGGAGTATATCATCTAATACACATTCATACGTATAAACATATCCAAACAACAAGCAAACACTTCAGCATTAAACAAGAAAAAGTTTTTGTTCCCCCTGATATTTGCATTCTGGACAACTAATCAGGGTTGCTGAAATTGGGATGTTACAAAAACTGCATCAAAGATAATTAACCTGATCTATTCGCTATTTAAACTTGGACAAAGCCACCACAATTACCACCACTATTCCACACTCATGGTTCTGTTAGTTTAGTGTATTTTATTGCTGCAACAATTAGCTTTACTTTCTTGTTATTTATTATCATGCAAAGCTATCTGTATTACTCATATTGTTGCTCTAGTTTTATTTCCAAGATAATGCAAACGTTTAGTGTGCGTAGAGTTGTATCAATGGTTGGTAGAACTTGAGAGAATATTTATCCTACGTTTAGCTCCTCGTTGGGTTCGACACTCTTACTTATCGAAAAGGCTACACATGATCCCCTATACTTGTGGGTTATCATTCACCATGCCAAGATGCACTCATCTACCAAATATGGAACATTACCATAAAGTATGTTGTACATATATATAAGGCCAATTAGCTTGTCTTTCGGCCTGAAGCCTAAGGATATGTTCATACATGGCAGGCCATATTTTAAATTACATTGTTTTTTATATGCGAACTCTCTTGATAATAAACATTTTTCACAGCAAGTAGGACAAGTCAGAGGTCACCGTGCAATGTTTTTATTGTTTTCAAATAAAAGATAAATTTTGTACATGCAAATGCTTAGCAAGAAGTTGAATCCAACAAATTCATTGGTTTCCGATATATTGACAGTCTGGGTGTGGGTACCTTCAAAAGATACTTGTATAACTTTAAGAGCAATCTACTACTTACTCATAGTTCAAATTTTATCTAACATTGATAAATTGATGGCCCAAAATATCGAGCTCATTGGGGAACCCCAAGAGGAAGGTATGATGAGCACAGCAGTATGTTTTCCCTTAGTTATGAAACCAAGGTTATCAATCCAATAGGAGCAAGGAAACACCTCCAAGGTGTTGCTAGCTGGACTTTGGCAGGGCGCACTACTGGTGCTAGAAGCAATATGGAAACCTGCACAACACAACCACAGAACTTTGCCCCCAACTTACAGTGAGGTTGTCAATCTCACCGGTTTTGCTGAAAACAATGGATTAAACGTATTTTGTGGAAGAAAGTAATAGTTTGCAGAAAGTAAACAGAAAGCAGTAAACAGTTGTAGATTGATGATAAAAGAAAGGACTGGGGTCCATAGTTCACTAGTGGTGGCTCTCCTTAAGAAGATGACATGGTGGGTGAACAAATTACAGTTGGGCAATTGACAAACATCGAGAAAGCAATCATGCATATACTACTCATCTTGACTCCTTTGAGATTTGATTGGGCATTACAACATTATACATAGACCGTAATCCAATTGCATCTATGACTAATAATCCACCTTCAGGTTATCATCCGAACCCCCTCCAGTATTAAGTTGCAAGCAATAGATAATTGCATTACGCATTGTGTGTAAAGTAAACAATACAATTGTTCTATGAACAAAGGATTGTTGTTTTCTCCCTAGTAGCAATAGCATATCTAGTACCTTAGAGATTTCTGTCACTTCCCCAGATTACTAGAGGCATGAACCCACTATCGAGCATAAATACTAAATCTTGGAGTTGCTAGCATCTACTTGGCGAAGATAGCTACTAACAACGGAAAGCATGCAAGATCACAAATAACAAAGACATGATATAATCAATAATCAATCTGAAATAGCACTCAATATCCATTGGATCCCCGCAAACACAACATGTAGGATTACAAATAGATGATCTTGATCATGAACGGAACTCACAAGATCTAAACATGATAGCACAAAGGAGAAGAACCATCCATCTAGCTACTACATGGACCCATAGTCCAAGGATGAACTACTCACGCATCACACCGAAGGCTTGCATGGTGATGAAGAAGGCCTCTAGGGCGAATTCTCCCCTCCGGCAGGGTGCCGCGAAGAGCTTCAGATCCCTCCCGATCTGGGGATGGAGATGACGGCGACTACAGACTCTTTTGTGGAATTTTAATCGGGTACTTAGGGTTTCTGTATCGGAGGCATCTTATAGGCGAAAAGGGAGGCCGAGGGGGTGCCCTAGCCGGAAAGACCACCCCCTAGCATGGGCCAGGCCTAGCCACGTGACCAGGTTGTGTGGGCGGCCCCTGGACCCTCTCCGTCTCGTATTCTGGCTCCGTGTCCCCCTCGGTGAAAACCTGACTTTGGCTTTTGTCCCGTCCATTTCCGAGAATATTCATTGTCTGACTTTCCTGGAAACAAAAACAGCAGAAAACAGGCAGCTGGCACTGTGGCATCTTGTTAATAGGTTAGTCCAAGAAAGTGTATGGAAACTACTCCAAAGTGTGGAAAAAACATAAGAAAGTAGATAAAACCAAGCATGGAACATCAAAAATTATGGATACGTTAGCAACGTATCAACATCCCCTAGCTTAACTCATGCTCGTCCTTGAGTAGGTAAGTGATAAAAAAGAAAGAATAATATTTTAGGTGACATGCACCATCATAAACTTGATCAAAGTATTTGTAAAACATTCATAGGTGGGATCATAGTACTTCAACATAGCATGAAAGATAAAGTTCAATAAGACAAAGAAACTATTGTTGCAACATGAAAAGGCACAAACAAAAGATTCATGAATAACAATGCTTTGCAAGACGTTTGTTTGCTTCACATAAACAAAACATAGCATAGTGGCATTCAGCTTGTCCCTCATAGAGTAGCAAACATAAATGCATAGGACACCTTCAAAGTTCATAAGAGTGACTAGATACAAATAGTTTAAGAACAATCAATATCAAAGTTATGCATCAATCAACAAGTCTTGGGACAATGCACATAGAACTAAGAATGGCCACTATGCTCTAAAAGTAGGTGCATGAAGATAGAAGGTGGAGACTCAACATAAAAGTAAAAGAAAGGCCTTCATAGAAGGAAGTAGGGATTCAAGTTTCATAAAGAGCTTCCAAAAATTATGGTACTTATTAGCTTTCAACTCTCATTGACCCTATCGTAAGCATCTTTAGGTGATTAAGGTTAAAGTGACTCAACTAGGAGAATGCTTGTCAAGTTATAAGTTAAAATCCCATGCCCCTTACTTACGAAGACCGAACCTCATGCTACTCAACTTTAGTCACAAGTAAGCTCTTGTAATTGTAGGTACATATGTATCATAGAGAACCGCCAATGGGTACCCCTTACACATGATACAGGACCTATCCCATAATCAAAATGACAAGGCAAGCAGACAATGATCGTCTCAGCAATCTTTTTATTTGCTATTTGCATAGGTTTTATTGAGGATGCTTCATAGAGTGCTCATTATGGTTATGCTGCAAGTTTCCACCATGATTAGGCATGGCTTAGGCTAGCCGACCAAGCGTTTCTCTAACAAAAATACAAACTCCATGATCTTACAAGTTCCCCTTTTATTTCACACCATCGGAATCCATAGGCAAAAGAACATGATATCAACGAGGTAAAATGTACAAGTGCAATGTTGAAAGCATTCCCCATGATGCATGGTTCTGTTAATTTAAACTTAGAAAGCGCAAGCATATACGCAACAAATATGGATGCAATGGTTCAAGTTTATTAAGTGCAAGAAAGTAAAGTGTTCCATCAAGTTCGTGAGAGCTTTAATCACTAGTTTTCTCATAACAAGTTTAATTCAGGAGGTAGATAAAAACATGAATATACTTGGAATAGCAAATGCTAATAGATAGGTATGGTGGACTCTTTGGAATAACTTGGTTTTAGGAGTTGGATGCATGAGTGGAACTCATACTTGGTTATGGAGGCTATCAAAATACTAGGAGCGACCAACTAAGAGAGCAATAATGGCCATAATCATGCAGAGCAACAAAACATCATTAATGAAAGCATAAAGTGATATTACAAGTCGAAAACTAAAGGATCATAAAGGCTATGGTGACTTGGGATAGTCATAACATGGTTTGAGCATGTGCCAAGTCAACCCAAATAAAGCATCAAAGGAGAATACCATAATACTATGCTTTAATATGCTCAAACAACGCATGATTCTTCTAAGGCACATTAAGCAATCTCAATTGTTTATAACATTTCATGCTACAGCAAAGATCACTATGCATAAAGCCAAAACAATATCAATCATGGCATGAGAAAGCACAGGCCACAGTCAAAAACATGCTCCATTTTCCACTTAAGCATGAACTTTCCTACTCTTTTCCAATCCAAACTAAACTATTTGAAACCCAATGCATGAAAGAGGGGGTCCAACCAATTTATTTAGCAAACTAAGAAAACTAAGAAAACCAAAAACCAAAAACAAAAACGAAGACGCTCCAAGAACAACACAACTGTGCATGAAACAATAAAAATAAAGTGTTTTGAAAAAACCTGGGATTTTTATTGATGAAGAAGGGGATGCCTTGGGCATCCCCAAGCTTTGATGCTTGTACCTATTGAATATTTATTGGGGTGGAACGGGGTGGCATCCCCAAGTTTGAGCTTTAGTCCATTCTTCATCTCATTACATCATTCTCTCCATACACCTGAAATTTTTCCTTCATACAAAACTCCACACAATCTTTATTAGCAACATTAGTACACTCAAGATAATAAGGCTTTGGGTTCAGTTTCAACACTAGTAAAACTTCCATTAAAACAGAAGCTACTGTAGCAGTTCCCTCAAAAAGCTCAATTCCCCAAAAGAACTCAAAAAGGAACCAACAAGAAGCAAATGCAAATAATGGCAGAAATATGCCAAAACAGACTAGGAGGTAAAAACCAATTTTTTCGAAGATCTTCTGTTGCTCAAATCAAAAAGTGTTAAACTAACGAAAGTTATATAACAACCTAGGGAAGAAGAAAAAAAATTCACGCCTCAAAACGACGTACAGAGATTTTACCAGAATTTTTACGGTGAAGCACAGAAATCTGTTTCGGGACAGCAACTTTCCCAGTCATTACTTCTGAGGTTACTCTTGGCACAAAAAGAAAATAAAAAGGATAAGGAGCGGTTATTACTGAGGTAATAACTTCCAAGACTCATCTAAAACTTTTGGGTTATCTCCCAATAAGTACTTTTCTTTAACGCCTTTAAGTTAGGCATAAGAAGCAAGAAAAAGAATCAAGTGTTCTCAAATGAAGAAGCATTAAGATTAATACTAGAAATATATTCAACAAGGCAAGGTGTCTCATCCAAATAAGTTCTAGAGGATCCTCTCTCAATACTCTTTGGTTCACTATTTTCATCAAAAGGGTTTTCGGGAACAATGCAATCAAGATTCTTTTCTATGGCTTCACGCATTGCTATAAGTTTGAAAGGTATTGGTATCTTAATTTCCTCCCCATTAGGTTCAGTTTTGTTCATATTTTCTCGTGTACCAACAACATCTACACATGATCCTAGCATATTAAAACGTTCAAAGACTTTTCTAGCTTCCTTGGCAACATCATAGAATTCCTTAAGCAAAGTTTCCAGAATAAAATCCCTCTTTTCAGGGTCCTCAATTTCTTTAAGTTTAAGAAACATTACTTGCATTAAGGGATTAAGGTTAACAAACCTAGCTTCCAACATATGAACCAAAGAAGATGCAGCAATTTCATAATTTGGAGAAAGCTCTGCAAGGGATCTATCCTCAATATCCTCATGCTTACTAACATGATTAAAAAATTCTTCAATATTATCTTTTCCAATTATAGAGCCACTGCCTATTGAAAGGTCTTTCATGGTGAATTTAGGGATCAACATGGTGAGCTAAGGAAGAGGTAACCACTATAGAAAGACTTAATTTTTTTTTGTGTTTTTAATAAAGAAAGCAAACTAGTAAAACTATTTTTTTGTGTTTTTGATAAAGAAACAAGCAAACAAAGAAAAAATAAACTAAGCAAAACAAAAAACAAAGTAAAGAGATTGGTTATGAGGGAATCCCCTTGTGAATATGTCCTTGACTCCCCGACAACGGCGCCAGACAAAGTCCTTGATGGCCCAAAATATCGAGCTCGTTGGGGAACCCCAAGAGGAAGGTATGATGAGCACAACAGTAAGTTTTCCCTCAGTTATGAAACCAAGGTTATCAATCTAGTAGGAGCAAGGAAACACCTCCAAGGTGTTGCTAGCTGGACTTTGGTAGGGCGCACTACCGGCGCTAGCAACAACGTGGAAACCTGCACAACACAACGACAGAACTTTGCCCCCAACTAACAGTGAGGTTGTCAATCTCACCAGTTTTTCCGAAAACAAGGGATTAAATGTATTGTGTGGAACAAAGTAATAGTTTGCAGAAAGTAGTAAACAGTTGTAGATTGATGATAAAAGAAAGGACCGGGGTCCATAGTTCACTAGTGGTGGCTCTCCTTAAGAAGATGACATGTTGGGTGAACAAATTACAGTGGGGCAATTGACAAATATCGAGAAAGCAATCATGCATATACTACTCATCTTGACTCCTTTGAGATTTGATTGGGCATTACAACATTATACATAGACCGTAATCCAACTACATCTATGACTAATAAGCCACCTTCAGGTTATCATCCAAACCCCCTCCAGTATTAAGTTGCAAGCAACAGATAATTGCATTATGCATTGCGTGTAAGTAAATAATACAATTTTTCTATGAACAAAGGATTGTTGTTTTCTCCCTAATAGCAATAGCACATCTAGTACCTTAGAGATTTCTGTCACTTCCTAGATTACTAGAGGCATGAACCCACTATCAAGCATAAATACTAACTCTTGGAGTTGCTAGTATCTACTTGGCCAAGATAGATACTAACAACAGAAAGCATGCAAGATCACAAATAACAAAGACATGATAGAATCAATAATCAATCTGAAATAGCATCTCAATATCCATCGGATCCCCGAAAACACAACATGTAGAATTACAAATAGATGATCTTGACATTAACGGAGCTCACAAGATCTAAACATGATAGCACAAAGGAGAAGAACCAGCCATCTAGCTACTACATGGACCCGTAGTCCAAGGATGAACTACTCACGCATCACACCGGAGGCTTGCATGGTTATGAAGAAGGCCTCAAGGGTGAATTCTCCCCTCCGGCAGGGTGCCGGGAAGAGCTTCAGATCCCTCCCGATCTAGGGATGGAGATGACGGAGGCTACAAAATCTTTCATGGAATTTTGATCAGGTACTTAGGGTTTCTGTATCGGAGGCATCTTATAGGCGAAGGGGAGACCGAGGGGGTGCCTGTCAACACCCAGATTTTTAATCCTAGATGCCTGTTATGCCCTACATCACAATCCCAGGATTACCATTTTTGCGAGACATAACAAATTTGATATCACAGTACATCATCCATTACAAACCATAATAAGGTCTTACAACAAATAAAGGATCCCATGATCCAGTCATAATACAATCAAGCAGCGGAAGAAATAGCGTAGCAGTGGGGTCCATCTTCAGAGTCACGGGCAATGCTAACGATGGAAGATAGTCCTAGTTATCATAGCCGTCATACTGTCCTTCATCTTGGTAATCTCCTTCATAGTCTGGCCACGGGAATAGCCAGGGACAAAAGCCATGAGTACTCTTTAAGTACTCGCAAACTATCACTAACAAGTAAGGTAGTTCTAGTAAGAAAGCTTACTCTAAATTTATTTTTAAAGTTAAGTTTGAAACCTAAGCTGAGTTCAGAAGCAAAGAAAGATAAAATAAAGTTTGAAAACACTTAAGTGGGAACTTAGTCATCATACTCACAACCATGTTGTGGTCAAGTCATGTCACAATTCATTTCATAAGTTGTTTTGAAAACATCTGACAACGGAACAGTATGGCCACTCCAACTGTCCATAACCGCGGACGCGGCTATTCGAACAGTTTGACACTCTGCAGAGGTGGTACACTTTCACCTTTGATACATCTGTCAGGGATAACCCTGAATCATCATACTTAGTATGCAGATAATCAAACATAACCTTTCCTTTACACACCCTAGTATAAGCACCTCTCCTATGAGTATGGCCTCCCAACCATGACCATCTGTCATCTTGGGCACTGCATAGGTGGACAACATTGAGAGGTAGCCTCAGCTCAAACCTCTCCCGCGAGGGAACTAATACTAATGCATATAAAATTGGAATGGTATCGCATCCAAACCCAACCATCAGTTTTTATAAAAGGGCTAAGGCTCATGCCTCAACATTTTCATCATCATAAACTATTTGTGTTTCTCAACACATGTCAAAACATCTCAATAGAATGACTCGTCATTCCAAAGTTTTCACAAGTCATTTTTCACCAACTAATCCCATCTAGAGTGAATCAAGTTTTGGTTTAGCTCTAAACTACTAAGTTAAGAGTGTTCACTAATGTGGGATGCTAAGATCAATCTCATGCCATAGAATGACATCTAAGCCTAACTAGATAGGTCAAGTTTTTTACTCTTTATGCTACCTTTAAACAAGTAAAGGACTTTGGTAAAGCAAAGAAGGTAAAGCTTGTAGATAAAACTTGGAGTAGGTAAAAGTCAAAGGGTATAACCAAAGCATGCCTAATGCCTTTGCTTAGGTTATCTAGCTTGCAAGGTTTAGCTTGCCAATAGTAGCTTGCTAGTATAATGCTTGCAAGTGTTAGCTTGCCTTGGGTAGTGTAGTGGTTGAAGTTTTCTTCCTCCTCCTCTTAGTAGAACTCCTCCTCCTCGAAAGCTTGGTCGGTATTATTGTCTATAAATACATACATAATACACAATCACCAAACCATGCTTAACTAGTCTACTTAGCACACATTTGATGATCTAGTATCATCACAAACATCACAAGGTTTAATTAACTAGCTTCATTCTTTTTATTTGAGAAAAGTAATTTCTACTCATTGAAATTAACTAAGATTTAATATTCTCCTATTAAAATATGGTATCATGTGGACACATGTCAATTCTAACATATGGGAATGTGATTTAAAGGTTGGATCACATTTTCATAAGTTTAAGTTTAATAAATAATGATTTAAAGTGACTAGAAATGCCTATATAGCATTATTTTGGTAGTAGTCCAAAGTCACGGCATGCAAACCTTAATATTATTCCATATTTAGATAGGTATGGTTAAATGTGATTTTTTAGAGTTGGAATCAACTCAAAAGCTATTATGGTTGATTTTATAAAAATGTTTGAATGTGCAAAAGCTTTCCAACAAGCTTGAATATAGATTTTCAGTAGCTTTCCAACAAAATTGGAATCACTCAATTTGGATTTGTAAAACTCTCTGAATTGATTTTCGAGCTAAGGGACATAATTGATTTAAGTCTAAAATAGAACAATCCTAATTTGAATTAACTGGGTCAGCGCGGGAAACTAAATGGGTCGGCCCGTGTACACTCAGTAGCGCTGAGGGCTGCTGACAGGGGGGTCCCGCCTGTCAGTGACTCTTTAAACACGAAGCGGTATGGGGCAATAATGCGGCAGGGACTAAGATGGACGAAATCGACGGGGACTTCTCCTCCTCTGAAGCGGCTACCTTCGGTGGAATTCTAGCGATGGGCTGCTTGAGCGGCTCCAGCGAGAGAGGGGAAATGATCAGTGTAGAGAGGGGAGCTAGGTGATGTGAAGAAATGGTGCTGGGGAGGCTACCTTTTATAGGCTCGACGAGGGGACCAACAGGTGTGGGCGGACCTCGTCGGTGATAGCGATACAGGCAGCTACCAGCGTGGGCGAGGTAGGCGGACGGTGGGCGGTCTGTTGGCGGTCCTCTATGGCGTAATGGCGATGCTAGGGGCGGTGCCTAATGGCCAGGAGCTTCCGCGCTCTAGGAGACAGAGGCAGTGCTCGACACGGCTCCCGGCGACTATTGGTCGTGCGGCGGTGCATGGCTGTGTCTGGCAGGGTGAGGGGGTCGAGGCGGAGCACCATGCGCAGTTTGGTGTCGAGGCGCGGTCTGTGGCGTGCTGGCGGCGAGGGCGCTCTGGCGTGCTCTGGCTGCACGCAGAGAGAAAGGGCGCCGCGGCTCTGGGGTGGTCCAGTGGCTAGCAGGGGCCATGGGGTGGACCGTGAGCGGTGATGAGGTGGCGCATTGCTTCTTGGAGCAGCGGAGAGGGGCTAGCGGTTGCTGTGGCTTGTGCACGTTTGGCTGGTGAGCATGGCCTCGGGGTGGCGGTGCACTGGCACCAGGGGCTAGGGCATGGGGTGGTTTTGGTCTGGTTGGGCCGAGGGGAGACCAAGGTGATCAATGTGCATCAAATGGCTCGACAAGATTTGCTCCAAAACAGTGTTAGTTAGGCCACAATGATTCTGCTCACAAGGTGTTCGATCAAATGGCCGCATGAACAAAATATTTGAATTTTTGAAATATTTTTGGTGGAGTGGTGTATCTTATGCTTAAGCATCTAGGTTTGCTTGGGATTTTGAAATGGAGTTTATTTGGATGGTTTTTGAAAAAGTGTGATCTATACATATGAACTAGATTCAATTTTCGAATGTCATTTAAAATTAGAGTTCGAATGTTTTTGGGATGACACAAAGTGGGCCTTGAAACATCACTACTTTTACTAGAAATGGATGCAAAGATCCACAATTTTTTCTGTTTGCATTTGAGTCCTAGGAACACCCAAAGTGTCCTAGTTAGTTAAAATGGCAAAAGTGACCATTTGACTTTTTAAATTCTTTTTTATTTCTTTTTCTTGGGGATGATCTAGGATTTGCTTGGGGATGATCTAGATGATGTGTAATTCACCTTAGAGTCATTTTATAATCAATAGATCACTCAATCATGGCAATTCAAAACAACTCCTATTTTAAATGCACACACATATGAATGCTTAAAGATTTTTAATTGGAAAAGTTTTTGTTAACCCTAAAATGGGTAGATTTGATCTTGATCACTTGGATTAAAGTTTTTGGATGTTATAGTGCCCTAGGCGGCCATACCACCCCCTGGCACGGGCCAGGCCTGGCCATGCGGCCAGGTGGTGTGGCCGGCCCCTGGCCCCTCTCCGTCTCGTATTCTGGCTCCGTGTCCCCCTCGGTGAAAAACTAACTTTGGATTTTGTCCCGTCCAATTCTGAGAATATTCATTTTCTGACTTTCTTGGAACCAAAAACAACAGAAAACAGGCAGCTGGCACTATGGCATCTTGTTATAGGTTAGTCGAAGAAAGTGTATAGAAAGTACTCCAAAGTATGGACAAAACATATGAAAGTAGATAAAATCAAGCATGGAACATAAAAAATGATGGATACGTTAGCAACGTATCATAAATTAGCTTAAATTAGTTATGTTGAAAAACAAGTTTATTACGACCAAATAAAGCCTTCACAAGTTCAATGTGCGACAGACTGTTCTGTTGGTACCTTTGTGTAAACATTGACGTTTCATATGAAATAGGTCTCTTACATACCAGCTACATGCATCCAAAAAGTATTGCGGGCGATAAATATCGTTAGTATCTAGTTTTTAGAATCATTCAAATCTTTGTGTGTGAATGGGAGCAATGGCATTCAGGGACCACTTGTCAGTCTTGCTACCAATGAGGTTAAATTGGTCATTACAGGACTAACTAGCCAAATTTGTGCATATTACGCTAAAAACTGTTAAAATGTGCAAAAATGACATCCACCAAGTGCTTTGTGCAAAAGTGCGATGAAAAGATGGTGGTCCGTGCAATTTCCTATATCTAAAAAATGTTTTATACTACTTCCTCCGTCCCAAAATATAAGGCGTCTAAGGATTGGTCAAAAGTCACACCTTGCTAACTTTGACCAAATATTTAGAAAAATATATCTACATCTACAATATTGAATGGACATATTAAGAAAATATACTTTATGGTAAATCTATTGATATTAATTTAGTATTATAAATATTATATTTTTTGTGTATAATCATGGTCAAACTTAAAAATATTGACTTTTGACTAATCCTCAGGCTCCTTATATTTTGGGATGGAGGGTAATACAAAGTATTGTACTATACTTACTATTAGCAAAACAGGTACCAGATGGAAGATTGAAATCAAAGGGTACCCACTGTTTTAGTCGGTTCAAAGAAATGAACTAGTTCGTCAAAAAGTGATGATATGTGAAATGTAGTTTTTTTGTAGTACGATACTACTAAAGCTGATAGAGGGTCATCCACTCCCATTCTCTAATAACTCCTCCCCCGCCATTCCCTCTCTTGCTATCACATTCTCGCACTCACCTCACGACTCTCAATCGTTAACCCAGTCGTTGCCTCGATGAAACTAATGCCAAAACCTTTGTCTGTGGTTGAGCTGGGGTCCTTATCAAGCTTTGCTTCGAAGCTGCAGGTGGCTTGTTCGATTCCGACGGCCTCAACACCCTCTCTAAAGCATCCTTCGCCTTTCGCGAGTGTGCGGGTCATGCCCAAGGTGAGGCGTCTATCGCCCTTAGGGTTTCGGCCGGTCGCGCCGAAACCCTCGTCGCCCGCCGAGCGGTCGTCCAAGCCTATGGCGCCGCGTGCGTTGGGAATAAATGCTCGTGCAGCGGCGAACATGTCCTTTTCATCTGTAGGTTGGACTCTCATTCCCAACGTGCTAAATTTCAGAGTGTATGTGGTGAAAACCCTATCGGTGGAGCCCCCTTCATCAGCGATTGTTTGTGCTTCTTCGGTGTATGTGGCTGGTTCTTCGTCAGTGAAGCCTTGTTCATCTGCTCAACCCATCGACCCATGTGCAAGTTCGCGCCCCCAACTACAACGAGGTTAGATCTGGAGGATTGGGGCTTTAACCCTAATCCGACGTGCATCTAGTCAGATTTTTGCAACATGTACTGCAGGTCCTTTGTTGAACTGCTTAGTTGTATGTCATATTCTTGATAATTGTCTTTTGTGTTGTTCTTTATACTCTCTCCGTCCAGAAATAACTAACTCGACTTTTCCTAGATTTGAATGTATCTATATTTGTCTTTTGTGTTGTTCTGCTTAGTTATGGAATATTCTTGATGACGATGATGCAGGGTTCTGTTTTGGTACTTAGATGATGCATTGTGTTGTTTAGGAATTTTCCATGTCGCATTGTGTTGTTTTGGTATTTTTTTGTATGGTGCATTGTGTCCTATCTCCTCACTGTGTTGTTTCGTCCATTTTGATCTGCGTTCTGCTGTTTAGGATTAAATGATATGCCTTCTATCTGTTCAGATTATTTCAATGACCCATTAGTTTAGATAATTTTAATTATCCAGACACTGTTTATTAAATTTAATTACATAATACCTTTGCTATTTTGGTATTTTTGATGATGCACTGCATATATGTTGTTTTGCCTATCCAGATAATGCATTATACTGTTTTAGCCATTCATATTATGCATTGTGCTGTTTTTTGCGGGGGATATGCATTGTGTTGTTTAATCAATCTAATTAAATTTTATGCCTTCTACTAGTAGCTATTCCGATAATTTTGAGGACCCATCGGGTTAGGTCATTATGATGATGCATTGTGCTGTGTAGGAAATTTAATTTACCTGATACCTTGTGTTGTTTAGGTAATTTTGATGGTGCAATGACTCATCGTGATCTTTAGTCAATTTATACAATGAATTGTGCTGTTTTGGTAATTCCAAAGGACTGAGGCAATGGTAATTTTCATGTAGGATGACCCAGTTGTAATTCTGAACTTAGACTACATGCTTGACCGGACTGCTCCAGCTCCGGTGTCTATGAAGATGCTCTTCCCATCATACCAAGGGAGTTGAAGCTACTGGGCAGGAAAGTAGAGGCCTTGGCAAGGGAAAGTGCTACTAGGTCGGTCGCTAGTTCTGCCAAACCGAGAAGACGCCCTAGGTCAGTTGGACACCATGCCACGGCAGATCGTCCTAAGCACTTCTACATCTAGTTAGTCCAGCATGACTTGTATATGCTTATCATCCCGACTTACTTCAAGCCTTACTTAAAGGGACGCCCCTACCCACAACTAGTGGTGGTCCAAGCATGCGAGGAATACGAGCTGGTTGTCCATGCCAACCGCAACAAAGACCAGATCGTCCTGGACAAAGAGTGAGCTACCTTTGCTGCTTTCCATGGGTTGAAGGAGGGTTACTGCCTTATGTTCAAGGTCACCTGTAGACGGGTTCAAGATGAAAATCTACGACCGCATCTCCTCCTGTCGGAAGGTGTTCGTCTGTCGTGAGCACGCACATCTTGTTTAAGTGCTAATTTGGATCGAAGGATTTTCAAAGGAATTTCGGAGGAATTCGACCCATAGTATTTTTTATTCATAAGGAAGCCCTTTGGATGAAAGGAATCATACCTCAAAAATTCATATAGATTGCATTTCTACACCCCAATCGCATAGGAATTTCAGCATCCACTTTTTTAAACTCATTCGCGTAGGATTGAGACAATTTTCCTCCGCGTTTACTATGTTTCATTGAAATGACTTTAAGCCAGCAGATTGTACCTCCGACCCTGTTATCCTGTGTTTTGAAATTCTGTGATGCATAGAAAGCTATTTCCGCTGTTTTGCAATCCATTGTTTTGTACATGTGAACGAGTCAAATTCCGGTGTTTTTAAATCCTGTTATCCAAAGAAGCCCAGAGTTATCTTTAAGTTTGTCGTTCGATCTTTTGGCGACCATTTGTGATGCTTACGCGTCAAGCCCTAAGTATATTCAATGTGACTACTACTACTCCCTCCGATTCATTGGTAGATATGTCCAATTAAGCGACGAGTAAATATGGATGGGAGGGAGTACTACTACTACAAGCAAGAGACCTAAACGGTGGAGCAATTTTGATTAAAATATTCTTGGTCTTGTGTCTAGTACAAGACCCAGAGGCTAGTTGATTAAAATATTTGGCATAATACTTTGAGGCATTTTCATTGGCCAGAGCACTAGTAGTTTGGAGAGAAAAAGTGAAAAGAGCTGCTACATGGGACCCATGCAAGAGACCTAAACAGTGGAGCAGTTTGGAGAGAAAAAGTTAGTATTTTCTTAGCTCATGCCCAAGCCTTAGCACACTACACAATATTCGCAGCTAGCAAGCTCGATCGCTTGATGGGCCAACGAGATTGCGCGAAGGCCGGTGACAAGACCCAGTACTTTTTTTGAACAAGTGAGACCCAGTACTTGACGTTTTGCTTCCACTATTCACTCTCCTCCTACTAGTACTACCTTGCTCCGCCTTCGCAGAAACCATTTTCTTCCACTACTCCTCCCTTTCTTCTCTACTTCTTCATCCAGCGATGTCACAAAATATCCTATCTCGTCGGAAGAATAGCAAGATGGCGATGGTTAGAGCCGTGGAGAAATCCCGTCGGCATGGTGACCTGCCGGCTCGGACCGAGAAAGGAGACCATCCATGGGGCGAGGGCTCGTCTTCGCGCATGTATCCGAAGAGCGGCTATCATGGGGACCAAGAGTCCGGGTAGGTTTGTACTTTCGTTGATTACTGGGTTGTTTGCTCCTACTATTGAACTGGCTATGTACATCGTCTAGGGCAGGCGGCTCGAGCATCGTATTTTCCACCCCATAAGTCGATAGCACGACGGATATCTCTGACGTCTACGATGGCCTCATGCCCGCTCTCGATCGAAGAAGAGAGGTACTATAGTCACTATACATGTATTGACATTTTTTGTTCTTCTCTACATGCACTCAATGCTCTCTAACTGATGATGCATTTTCCATGCAGGAAGTTAGGGCGAGAATCTCGGCCAAAGTAGATGAAATCTACATCCATAACATCAACATTCTTCATAAAATCTTCGAGCTCAACCTAGAGTGTGATCGCCTCTGAGCCGATTTGGATTTTCAAATGAAGCTCGCACGATCTTACGAGCGTGACCCCTCCATGCTTCGCGCTGAGTGTGAAAATTTGAAGAAAGAAGTCACGGTGCTCCGTAGCCAGCAGCTACCATTGCGGAGATCGTCCAAGTCATGCCCCACTAAGTAGGAAGAGAGAAGCCATCTCATGTTGGCCGTCGAGGTCGCGACCATTGCGTAGGTCGTCGAGGCCCTACCTCCGTAGGGCGGCCACAGTGTTGCAATCGCCGAATATTGGAGTAGGAACTAGGAAGGGGGAGGACTTTCCTACGTGGCCCTCCTTTTTCTTTCTTTTGGGTGCATGGATTGTTTTTTTCTCATCCGTCTACGTATAATTATATTGCACTCTTTAGCGTTCGAATGCGCTCCTTGGAACTTTTGTAATGATATACTTGGCGTATAGTAGTCATTGTTTAGTGTACATATTACATTCAAATTTAGTCAAATATGTGACATCCTTTTAATTAGGTTGGAGCGCATTTTCAGAAAAATTAGGCTATAGGGAGAGTATGTGTGATAAATCAAAAATAAATAAATAGTCAATGAGTGATCTTTAAATTTGGTCATACTTTCTACTTTTTCAGATGTGTATGGATCCAAGATCCAGTGTCTAGACAAGAAAATGCACCGCCAGCGTCGGGGACACCCAACTATTGTCTAGACTCTAGAGTACTTTGGGTCACAAGCACAGCTACCCCTATAGTCTTCCCACAGACAGCCAACGATTCATTGCATAGGCATTCCCGCGAGAGCCTTCGCAGGGAAGGTATCCGCTTTGACCCGTTGATTTCGGATTGGACAGTCAAGATTGCTAGACACTGAACTCTATCTCCCTGGATGATGTTTCTACTACTAATACGTAAAAGTACACTTATGTGTGAGCTGCGTTGATTAGCAAGGGTCATCAGCGTACGGGAGCCTTGACCGCACAAAAAAAAGGTTTGCCACTCAATCAATTGTGCTCACATCTACCATTAAATGTGAGCATTTTACCAGCTCGACTGCCTCTATGCACTACTCGTCCATCCATCTAATCACTCACTATATAATTTAAAGTGTTCAATTATACATATCTGACAAATGTATCTTCAAACTGACAACCTAGAAAACTCCTCTAGAAAGAGAGAAAGAGAAATTACTTATGATGTTAATTGGGTGTGTAGTATTACCTCTGTATGTAAATACAAATTAGCAGAAGTACTTAATCACTAACGTGTACACTAACTAATTTAGTGTGTTATTTTATAGTAAAAATACTTCAGTACAAAAATGTAAAACTGTGACAGAAGAAAAGAAGTGGTTTTGTTTATGGAGTGCAGCGAATATCATTATTTATCATGACAACATTGCAAATTTATAATATTGTCGTACTCGCTCAATATGAAACTTAGATTTGTCTAGATTAACGAGTATATAGATCATATTCACGAGTATATAGACGTATTTTAGTGATACATACGAATCTAGATAAATTCCAAGTCACTTATTTCTGAACTACTAGTAATAGTTTTATCACAAGTCCCCTAAGACAAGAGGTCAATTGTCTTTGTGAGTGTCCACAAGAATGTAGTACATTTGTTGAATTAAAAATTCGCACCTAGCCACCACAAATGAACCTAGCATCTCCCTCCTTGACACTTCTAATTACAAATTAGACGGTCACTACGGTTTATACACATCAGGTCATTGCATATGGTTATTGTGTTGGAATTCACTTCTTGTGCTATATATTCTTGGTGATAAAGACATCATTTTTTGTCATGTAATGGAAACATTTCCCCTCATGGTGAAAACATTGTTTCATTTTATGGAATGTTCTGTAAAATGGTAAAAAATAATTATTAACAACGAAATATTTTTATATACTAAAAAAAGGTCACAACTCTTTTTTGGTCATTTCATGCATCATTGGAAATGATGGTAGTTTAATGTAACATTTAGAAAGTAGGGAAAAAATGATGAAACTTATTGTTGTTCATAGAGAGGTATATGTCCATTGTCTGCCTGGACGTCAAATGTGAACAATGCAAAACAAAAATTGTGCATGTCGACAGTCATGCAAAACCATCCATAGTACTGCATCCATTAAAAAATACACGATATCTTGGTAAGCTAGAAACATGTTTGAGAGTACTTCTAAAATACCCGAGAGATGTTTAGTTCTAATAAGTCGACCAAATATTGCACCAAAGTTCTAAATTATGCAGGATATTATTATGCTTTAATAAGGTAAGTTATTGGGGTGCACGCAATAAAATAGTCGTGCGAAGCATGCATTCACTCCTGAACACCATAAGTAAAAGTTTGAACTCGTGGAGCGCCAAAATGACATCGCCCCAGCTAGCCCGATTAATGGTCTGCTACTACAGTAACCTACACATATACCCCTATAGTCTACTCTGGGACACCCAGCGATTGCTTGCATAGGCGTCCGCGCTAGAGCCTTCAAAGGGAAGGTATCCCCTATGGCCCATTGATTTGGGGTGGACTGACAAGATTGCTAGACGGCCAAAATCACGTGGTTCCCACTCCCTTACGCCCCTCCATTTCAAGCACTGCGAAATTTCTGGCGCCCCTCCGTTTCAAATAATACCAAAATCACGTGGTCCCTACTACCTCGCGCCCCTCCATTTCAAACACTATGAAATTTCTCGCGCCCAGAACCTCCTGCAGCACTTCTCCGCGGTTGGCTTTACCCGTCGGAACTCGACACCATGCACTCCTTAGACAACAGTATACCGGAGATGCATCATATGCGTTCTCATCCAAAGCATCATTGCCGCTTCAGCGACGTCCACCGCACCTGACCTTGGTCACCGAGTCCATCGTCTCCACCGTACCTGATTTCCTTTTCCCACTTTCCCCTCCATAGCGCCAAATCCGTCAACGACTACCCAAGATCTGCATCAACACTAGCGTCATCCTCCCAACCCGTACCTTACCTGAACCACCGTGTAGTGCACCGATTCAACCTCATCCACCGCGGTCAAGCTGGCATCAAGCACCCAAGATCTGCTTCCCCAACACAAATAGCCGGCGCAACCAAAGCACCATGGGTGACAAGGATGTCACTCGCGCCGGTATGGATGATGATTAGAATCCTATCCGACCATCGTAACCAAATCACCAACTCTTTTTTTGTTTTGTCAGCAGTATAGTAGTTTAAGCCTGTTGCAGTGAACTGCATTTTTCTAATCATTCAGTACACCCAGTCAAAGCGCACGCCTGTTCTTCATGCTAGATACTATAGAGTAGGTCACTAGACATGTTGGTTTGCATTCGCTGGTCTACAAATTTTGAAGTCGTGCACATGTTCTTAGCTACTCCGAACAATAGTTATTGCCTGCTATCGTGTAGTTCTTGCAAAATGTAAAATCAGTGGAAAATATTAGTTTGGATTCCCTGCTCCATAGTTACTGAATCTATATGGTTCGTCCTGAGATAAGTTCCTGTTATTGTTTCCTCCTTGGCATCGTTATGTTGTCCGGTATTACCCGTTTTGACTCTTCATACTAATTAGATTGTAATTTTGTTGTTGCCATCTGGTTCTTCAAAAGCTGCAACACTAACTATTTCCTTTTTCTTGCATAGAGCCTAGAATGGAACAATGAACATGATGGTTTGCATAGCCTCTTCTATAGGTTCACAAGTGACGCCATTATTTCCTTTTCTAGTGTTGGTTCATCCTAATCGATGGCATAACTGTCCTCTACTATGGAGTTCACTCGTGGTTTGCATTCCTGCTCTAGACGTTCTCTTATGGTGCCATTATAATTTCTATCTGCTTGATTCTTAGCTATGACAGTAACTACATGCCATTGTGTAGCTCACCGCAAATTCTGAGTCACCCAATGACTATGCATTCCAGGAGATGCCACTGCTTCCATATATATTTGCTGAAATGACCTCGCTTGTTTATATTTGCTGAAATTCTAAGAAACACTTAGTTTGATTGCTCATTTCATTCTAGGCACACTTGTCTAATGCTTGTTTGTCCTGCTCTACAGGTTCACGAGCGACGCCATTATATCTTGCATCTGGTTCTGGACCTGTTTTGTCCTAAGTCATGACATAACTATCCTCTACAATATATAGTTCATTCGTGGTTTACATTCCTGCTCTGCAAGTTCTCGTATGATGCGGTTATAATTTCTATCTCGTTCATTCTTCGCTATGACAGTAACTGCATGCCATTTTGTGTCTCAGCGCAAATTCCGAGTCACCTGATGTCTCTTGCATTTTAGGGTATAGAATTCCTTCCATATATATTTGTTGAAATGACCTGGCTAGTTTATTTTTGTTGAAATTATAAGCCACACACACACATTTTTTGATTGCTCGTTTAATGCATGCTTGCTTGTCCTGTTTGTTTGACGTGTTGGTCAATAATTGAACCATTGACTAGTTGTAAACTCCAGATCATAGCTCCTATCATATCAGTCAAATGAGTAGTTTGTCTTGTTTGATGTATTAACTTGTTATTACTTAGTTTCATGGTGCAATTATTGCTATTTCCACCAAAGAGGGGGCTGCAAGATCATGTCTCCTCCAATGTAGCTGTTACACTCAAAGGAATATGCAGGTGATCAATTGAGGACTCTGTTATCAACTTGATTGTTAACTGAAATGCCGATTTTTCTTTCTCTTGATTTGATAATATGTAATAATTTTAAGAAGTTTGCAGCTGATGTAATATCTAGATAACTCGCATAGGCCATGTATGCATTTAGTTGATGTCATACACATATGCGGTAGTCGTTATGGTAACGACGATAGGCAGGTCGATTAGGGAACAATATCGTGCTTTGTTATTGGCCCGTCGTGTATTCGGCCGACGATGAACAGTAAAAAATGCTGGATTATATAAACATTTTATGATATTTGTAACATCCCAATTTCAGCAACCCTGATTAGTTGTCCATAATGCAAAAATCAGGGGGAACAAAAACTTTTTCTTGTTTAATGCTAAAGTGTTTGCTTGTTGTTTGGATATGCTTATGCATATGAATGTGTATTAGACGATATACTTCTTACCTTAACACCAGTTGACAAAAGCTACTTCCCAAAACAGTCTTGGCTTAATTTCCATATTCTCAAATGTTCTGGCATTTCAAAACCTGAGCCAAGAAGCCTTTGCAAACCAACTATTTTAGTAGCTTCTATTGATCAAACTATGGAGAGCTATATAACATAATCTCCTTATGTTTTCAAGACATAACCTTCTACTATTCTTATCTCTAGATTTAACAAAAACCTTTTTATGAAACATTTGAATTCTACCCTTGGTAGAAATACCAAGAGACCCTCATCTTATTCCAAACTACAACCTTTTCGAAATACCTAACCTTACCTCAAGCCAAGCTTGATGGTAACCCTAGTAGTAGTTAAATTGTTTGTAAGATGAATTGCCTTGATTTGCTGCTTGATTTGTCTGCTTAGGAGATAGTATGAGCTACTCTAGGAGCTCATCACTAGGATCAAGATGTTTCCAAATCACCACACCCTAAGCAAGAATACAAAGTTGGATCTGAATCCTAGATACTAGGTGATCATCTAAAACCCTTAACCCGATCAGCTCTGAAGTGATCTAATTCTAGAAGCTTCCAAGTCAATGAAGACCAGTATCAAGCAAGGATCCTTTATACTCAATCTAAACTTCAACATCATCCCCTTGATGATGCTTTGGTACCTTGCAACCCATCAGAATCATCACCACGCACATTCTAGTCAAAAACCCTAAATTTGCCAAATTTGGCTAAGTTTGGAATCTGTTTCAACATCATCTTTTTGAATGTCTCCCTTCCTCAACCCTTCTGAATTTTTGGAAATGAATTTGAAACATCTTGTTAACCATACCAAGGACTACCAAGACCCACTATTTCCCTTGGGTAGATCATCCTCCTACCCACTTGTTCTTGATGGTTTTTCAGGCAAGAAAATAATTATTCCTGCAAATCTAGTCATCATGCCTACTTTGATAGAAGCTCACACCACCATCCAACGTTCTATGGACCAAATCTTGGCATGGTTGTGTTCAATTAATATAGTTCTATCAACATCTACTTCACTTGTTCCAAGTGGATCTTTGTGCTCCTTAAACCCACATGGTTTATAAGGCATCATGACTCATCTGGTATGGCAGCCTTATTTTAACAAAGTTTGCAATCACTTCCAGACTACCTCAATTGGAACCAATACAAACTCATTCTGCCATGATCATCTATATAACTTGGTCTAGCTATACATCTATCCCTTGAATCAAGTTGAGCTCTGAGCTCCAAGATCCAACAAGGTTTTGGTGCTATAAAAATAACATCACCCTAGATCCTCAATTCCATGTTTCTCCATGTAATTCAAGTTGGATTTCTAATTCCCAATGTTGAAAATGCTTGCTACACCTTGTATACATCATCTACCTTGATCATCAAGATTTATCAAATATTTTCCATAATTATTATGGCTCCAAATCTAATAAATCTCTTTAATAGTCAGAATCTCCAAAACTCCTTTCCCAAAGGAAAGTTTGGTTTTTGCCAAAACACTTCCCCAACTTTTGGCTCAACTGAGGTCCACACATCATACCACATCTTCCCACTTCAAAAATAAATATTTTTGAAGAGCTTTATTATTTCTTTTTGTCCATTTTCTTAAATGGCTGAATTGGAATAATAATTGTTTTAAATACTTTTAGTCCTCAAAAAATCTTGGAAAAATTCCTCTAAGTGTATATTCACATTTGGGACCATCTCAAACCAAAAACCAACACTGTCCAATGTAAAATTATCAAATGATCTTCTAGAAACTACTTATGTACTTTTTGAATAAATAATTGTAAGTGGACTACTAATCCTCTGAAAAATCCCAAATAAATCCTAGAGAGGCATACAAACCTTACCCATCTACCAGCATCATTATATTGATTTGTAAAGATCAAAAATCAAGAAATAAACCTTGATCATCCCTAATGGCAGATATGAGCCTTTAGTATTTTTGTATCAAGAACCAAACCCAAACACCACCAATCTTGCAAAGCAATGCACCATAGCACTCCTCTCTGGTCGTGTGCACTGTAGCAAATACTGTAGCACACCCCCTCCCCTTGTCTTTTGCTCTTGGAAAGAGAGAAGGAGAGATAGGCCATATCATGCAAAAATCTTTAAAGCAGTAGCATCCACTCCCCTCTCCATCTCTGGTCGAGCACCAGGCCCACACTGCCTCCTAGCACCACCCAGCCCAACCAACCAGTGACCAGCTCCTCCCTCCTTGCTCTAGTGGACCAACTCCACCCTAGACCACATCCCTTGCTTTATAAGGGGCAGTGAGCACCCCGAGCTCCCCTGGCCAGCCATTTGCTCAATCCCCACTCCCAACTACCTCCCAGAGCTCCTCTCCCTCACCCACTGCTCTGTGCTGTCCAAGAGAAGGAGCCTCGACGTTTTCAAGATCAAGCTAGCATCTCCTCTCCCGAGCTTCCCTCTCTCTGCATGTCACCCTGCCATGATCCCCACTTCCTCTGCATCTAATCCCCGTCTATTTTATGCCCAGATTTTGCAATGCATGCATCGCCACCAAGCTCCAGCGAGGATCTCTCGGTCACCGTCACGCTAGACACCTTCAGTCGTGGAAACCAGCCATGTCGCCCCTCGATGGGCTCGTCACCAACTGCCGCATCGCCTGGCGCCAACCTCTTTGCCTCCCAGGGCCGCAGGTGAGCTCCCCCGTGCCCCCAGATCCTGCCTAGGGTTAGCTCCCCACCAGCGTTCGTTCCACGAGGAACGACGAACCACAGTCGCCGATTCCCACAAGATCTGACGGCCCACGTTCCTCTATACCGCTTCGGCGCCCCTCCGCCGCTGACTGGCGGGCCCCGCCAGTCAGGTTCGAACCCCCACCTCCCGCGCATTGGCCTCGCCGGGTGGGCCGAATTCCCCCTACGTGGCCTAGCTGCCCCTCCGAAGCAGGCCAGCGGGGCTATCCCCCCCTTTTTTCCTTTTCTAAATACCGTTTTTTCCAGTTCTAGAACATTTCTAGTTAGTTTAATTGATAAATAAAATGGAAATCATTCCATTCTGGACAAATACAATTTTATACATGTTCTCACATGTTTTCCCAAACATGCAGTACCAAAAGTTTGGCCATATAACATCTGTATATTTTCTGTAGATTTATCTCCTAGATAGCAACTTTTTCAATCAATAAACCTTCATAGTAGTTCCACACCACCAAATGGAATAAATCCAACTGCAAAAGTTTGGTATCTGACATACCTGCTAGATAGAATTGGTCCCATGCCAATTGGAGCTCTGGTCCACCTTTAGAAAAAATAACAAAATCACGTTGCCTCTATCTCTAGAAAATTCCCTAGAGCAAACTATAACCTGTTTTGACCTAATTCCAACTCCTGGAACAAATTAAGGCACACATCTTCCAAAACCCAGGAGCCCATAATTTTCTAAGCCCCAGTTGATTTATTGTGAATTAATTTGCTCTAGGCTTAGTTAATTAACTAGATAGATCACTATTGTAACTCTACAACTCCAAAAAGGATGATTCTAATTTCTACAGAACTCCCTTTGGGAATTTCCTGAGGGCATTATGTAATTATTTTGACATGTTTCCAACTCTCTGTGAACAATTACATCAAGCCTTACCTAACCACCCGAGGAAATAATTTTTGGAGCTCCAGAACTTTTCTGGTAATTTATTCCCTAAAACTAGAAGTTAATTCACTAGGAAAATCATAACTATTTAAAGAAAAGTGATAAAATATTGAAACCACTTTTTTTGGTTCCATTTTATCAACATCTACCTGTAGGTATCATTTTTATACAATGGTATCATACAGAATATGTCCTTGGTCCAAAACCCCTTCTTAGGTAATTCCTCGATAATAAACCCTAAGGAGTGTTCATCCCCTTCTCATGGTCCATCTCAACCTCCTAAATCCAATCCTCTCTAAAACTACTGAACCTTAATTGAAGATTATTCAATTTCTTGTTTGTTGAGTGGTATTGGTGATTGTATGCCTTGTATTGATTGTGCCCTTTTGTTTGTTTGCATGTGTTCCCTATCGATGATAGTTGCGATTATATCAGAGAGTAGGAGAAGATGGTTATTATCGTATATTATTGGGTATTCTAAGAAGAAGTCTAGGGACATATTTCATTATTGCTAATCATCAGGCAAGCCACCTTCTTGCTCATAATCCTTGTCCTATTGTTTTACTTATGCATGTTTTATCTACAGTTTATTTAAAACTACATTGTTTTACTATATGTTAATGTATTTATGGTAGTGATTTGGCTCCTCCGAACTATTACACTTGGTACTATTAAGTACAACCCCCTTGGTGTCACCTACTTGTCCGTTGTAGAATAGATGGTGTATATCACCATAACCCTACTGGAGATCCTGTTTTAGCCAAAGAAAAGCTAGAGGATGGGAAGACCCTGGAAAAGTTTTACAAAATGTTTTATGATAAAACCTTGGTGAGGTGGGACCTCCCAAGAGTTGTTGAGAAAGAAAAAGGTTTTGTTTTACAAAATGCTGAAGGAAAGGTGGAGGAAAAAGGTCTACAAAAACGCACCCGGTTCTTTTTAGTTTTGCTAGAACAATTAACCCTGTGCAACCACATTACTCTAAAATGGGACAGGGCTGGATTTGAGGGTTGTCTATTCTGGTATAAGTTGCCTCGTAACTACTACAGGGGATGGCGATCCCTGGAGGGTGGGCCTTCTCTGATAAAGGTCCATGTGGGACATCGACCTGGAGAAGGAACGAAGAGTCTGCTGGCCTCCACGCGTTACTATGAGCCCCTCATTGATAGCGCACACTCTAAAAGTGGAAAAAGCGCTCCGGTTGGTCCTCGGTACCCGACGTCCCGGTTTTGAGGGGATTAACACTCATAGGGTAGGCACTTATGTTGGAGTGGGCATCCGGAGAGTCTTGATCGGTTACTCGACCCACGATCGGGGTAGATCAGGGTAGTGTACCCGGATGGTGTGTGCAAAGTGTACAATCTCTGTAGAGTGTAAATATATTCGAATAGCCGTGTCCGCATTCTAGTCAAAAACCCACAGTCTGGAATCTGTTTCAACATCATCTTTTTGAATGTCTCCCTTCCTCAACCCTTGTGCATTTTTGGAAATTCATTTGAAACATCTTGTTAAACATCCCAAGGACTACCAAGACCCACTCTTGCCCTTGGGTAGATCATCCTCCTAACCACTTGTTCTTGATAGTTTTTCAGGCAAGAAAATAATTATTCCTGCAAATCTAGTCATCATGCCTACTTTGATAGAAGCTCACACCACCATCCAACCTTCTCTGGACCAACTCTTGGCATGGTTGTGTTCTATTCATATAGGTATGTCAACATCTACTTCACTTGTTCCAAGTGGATCTTTGTGCTCCTTAAACCCACATGGTTTATAAGGCATCATGACTCATCTGGTATGGCAGCCTTATTTTCAACAAAGTTTGCAATCACTTCCAGACCATCTCAATTGGAACCAATCCAAAATCCTTCTGCCATGATCATCTATATAACTTGTTCTAGCTATCCATCTATCCCTTGCATCAAGGTGTGCTCTGAGCTCCAAGATCCAACAAGGTTTTGGTGGTATAAAAATAACATCACCCTTGATCGTCAATTCCATGTTTCTCCATCTAATTCAAGTTGGATTTCCAATTACCAAGGTTGTAAATGCTTGATACACCTTGTATACATCATCTACATTGATCATCAAGATTTATAAAATATTTTCCATAATTATTATGGCTCCAAATCTAATAAATCTCTTTAATAGTCAAAATCTCCAAAACTCTGTTCCCAAAGGAAAGTTTGGTTTTTGCCAAAACACTTCTCCAAATTTTGGCTCAACTGAGGTCCACACATCATACCACATATTCCCACTTCAAAAATAAATATTTTTGAAGAGCTTTATTATTTATTTTTGCCCATTTTCTTAAATGGCTGAATTGGAATAATAATTTTTTTAAATACTTTTATTCCTCAATAAATCTTGGAAAAATTCCTATAAGTGTGTATTCACTTTTGGGACCATCTAAAACCAAAAACCAACCCTATCCAATGTAAAATTATCAAATGATCTTCTAGAAACTACTTCTGTACTTTTTGAATAAATAATTGTAAGTTGACTACTAATCCTCTGAAAAATCCCAAATAAATCCTAGAGAGGCATACTAACCTTACCCATCTACCAGCATCATTATGTTTATTTGTCAAGATCAAAAATCAAGAAATAAACCTTGATCATCCCTAATGGAAGATTTGAGCCTTTAGCCTTTTTGTATCAAGAACCAAACCCAAACACCATCAATCTTGCAAAGCAATGCACCATAGCACCCAACACTCCTCTCTGGTCGTGTGCACTGTAGAAAATACTGTAGCACACCCCCTTCCCTTGTCTTTTGCTCTTGGAAAGAGAGAAGGAGAGATAGGCCATATCTTGCCAAAATCTTTAAAGCAGCAGCAGCCACTCCCCTCTCCCTCTCTAGTTGAGCACCTGGCCCACGCTGCCTCCCAGCACCACCCAGCTCAACGAACTAGTGACCCGGTCCTCCCTCCTTGCTCTAGTGGACCAAGTCCACTCTAGACCACATCCCTTGCTTTATAAGGGGCAGTGAGCACCCCGAGCTCCCCTGGCCACCCATTTGCCCAATCCCCACCCCCAACTACCTCCTAGAGCTCCTCTTCCTCACCCACTGCTCTTTGCTGTCCAAGAGAAGGAGCCTCGGCCATTTTCAAGATCTAGCTAGCATCTCGTCTCCTGAGCCTCCCTCTCTCTACATGTCACCCTGCCATGATCCCCCACTTCCCCTGCATCTAATCCCCCTCTATTTTATGGCCAGATTTTGCTCTGCATGCATTGTCGCCAAGCTCCGGCGAGCATCTCTCGGCCACCGTCGCGGTAGACACCTCCAGTCGTGGAATCAGCCATGCCGCCTCTCGATGGGCTCATCACCAACCGCCGCGTTGCCTGGCACCAACCTCTTCGCCTCCCAGGGCCGCAGGTGAGCCCCCCCTTGTCCCAAAATCCGGCCTAGGGTTAGCTCCCGTCGGCGTTTGTTCTGCGAGGAAGACGAACCACAGCTGCTGATTTCCACTAGATCCGACGGTCAGGTTTGAAATCCCCACCTCCCGCGCACTGGCCTTGCCGGGTGGGATGAATTCCCCCTGTGCGGCCCAGCTGCCCCTCTGAAGCAGGCTCGCGGGGCTATCCCCCCTTTTTTCCTTTTCTAAATACCTTTTTCCAGACCTAGAAAATTTCTAGTTAGTTTAATTGCTAAATAAAATGGAAATCATTCCATTCTGGACAGATACAATTTTATACATGTTCTCACATGTTTTCCCAAACATGCAGTACCAAAAGTTTGGCCATATAACATCTGTATATTTTCTGTAGATTTATCTCCTAGATAGCAACTTTTTCAATCAATAAACCTTCATAGTAGTTCCACACCACCAAATGGAATAAATCCAACTGCAAAAGTTTGGTATCTGACATACCTGCTAGATAGAATTGGTCCCATGCCAATTGGAGCTATGGTCCACCTTTAGCAAAAATAACAAAATCACCTTGCCTCTGCCTCTATAAAATTACCTAGACCAAACTATAACCTGTTTTGACCTAATTCCAACTCCTGGAACACATTAAGGCACACATCTACCAAAACCCCGGAGCCCATAATTTTGTAAGCCCAGTTGATTTACTGTGAATTAATTTGCTCTAGGCTTAGTTAATTCACTAGATAGATCACTATAGTAACTCTACAACTCCAAAAAGGATGATTCCAATTTCTACATAAAGGTATTTCAAATACCCATATGTTGCCCTTGGAATCAAATCAAAAGCTTCTGTAGATTTAATCTAGTGAAAAAGACAAAACATCTACAGAACTCCCTTTGGGAATTTCCTGAGGGCATTATGTTAATTATTTTGACATGTTTCCAACTCTCTGTGAACAATTACATCAAGCCTTACCTAACCACCTGAGGAAATAATTTTTGGGGCTCCAGAACTTTTCTGGTGATTTATTCCCTAAAACTAGAAGTTAATTCACTAGGAAAATCATAACTATTTAAAGAAAAGTGATAAAATAGTGAAACCACTTTTGTTGGTTCCATTTTATCAACATCAACATATAGGTATCATTTTTATACAATGGTATCATACATAATATGTCCATGCTCCAAAACCCCCTCTTAGGTAATTCCTCGACAATAAACCCTAAGGGGTGTTCATCCCCTTCTCCAAGTCCATCTCAACCTCCTAAATCCAATCCTCTCTAAAACTAATGAACCTTAATTGAAGATTATTCAATTTCTTGTTTGCTGAGTTGTATTGGTGATTGTATGCCTTGTATTGATTGTGCCCTTTTGCTTGTTTGCATGTGTTCCCTATCGACAATAGTTGCGATTATATCGGAGAGCAGAAGAAGATGGTTATTATTGTATATTATTGGGTATTCTAAGAAGAAGTCCAGGGACATATTGCTATATTTCTGATCATCAGGCAAGCCACCTTCTTGCTCATAAGCCTTGTCCTACTATTTTACTTATGCATGTTTGATCTACCGTTTATTTAAAACTGCATTGTTTTACTATATGTTAATGTATTTATGGTAGTGGTTTGGCTCCTCTGAACTATTACACTTGGTACTATTTAGTACAACCCCCTTGGTGGCACCTACTTGTCCCTAGTCGAATAGATTGTGCATATAACTTGGAGACCCTGTTTTAGCCAAAGAAAAGCTAGAGGATGGGAAGATCCTGGAAAAAGTTTTACCAAATGTTTTATGATAAAACCTTGGTGAGGTGGGACCTCCCAAGAGTTGTTGAGAAGGAAAAAGGTTTTGTTTTAAAAAATGCTGAAGGAAAGGTGGAGGAAAAAGGTCTACGAAAACGCACTCGGTTCTTTGCAGTTTTGCTAGAACAATTAACCCTGTGCAACCACATTACTCTGGAATGGGACAGGGCTGGATTTGAGGGTTGTCTATTCTGGTATAAGCTGCCTCGTAACTACTACAGGGATGGCGATCCCTGGAGGTTGGGCCTTCTCCGATAAATGTCCATGTGGGACATTGACCTGGAGAAGGAACGAAGGGTCTGCTGGCCTCCACGTGTTACTATGAGCCCCTCATTGAAAGCGCACACTCTAAAAGTGGAAAAAGCGCTCTGGTTGGTCCTCGGTACCCGACGCCAGTTTTGACGGGATTAACACTCATAGGGTAGGCACTTATGTTGGAGTGGGCATCCAGAGAGTCTTGATCGGTTACTCAACCCACGATCGGTGTAGATCAGGGTAGTGTACCCAGATGGTGTGGGTAAAGTGTACAACCTCTGCAGAGTGTAAATCTATTCGAATAGCCGTGTCTGCGGTCATGGACGGTTGGCAAGGTTGTTGTAGAGCGGTGCTGGTTTTGTTTTCAAAAAGGATTTTGGAAAAGAAATGGCTTTGGAAATGTTTTTACCATGGGATGGTCGAAAAGGAGAAAGGTTTTGATCATGGGATGGTCGGAAGGAAAAAGGAAGGAGTTTGGTCGTGGGACGACCGAAAGAAAGGAACAAATGGGTGACCCAGTCTTGATGTTTTCCAAAACTTTCCAAAAAGGTTTTACAAAAGTTTTCAACAAAGATGTGTAGACGCTATATATACAAGAGAAACTAATTGAGAAAAGAACCTCTCTTAGAGCCCTCTTACTACCACAGCCATAATGCATATCCTCTTGTTATTATTGTTATCTTAAGGTGGTAACAGGCCGACACATTTACCAGACTAGAACAGTAAAGGGGCGCTTGTGGGCCTGAACAGGTAAAGCCCGGAATAGTGAAAGGCCAGGACAGTAACATGCCTGAACAGTAAGGGCCATCTCAGACAAGGTTCATCAGTAGGCCGCCCACGATGGGCTACAATAAACAGTGATGGGCCGCCCACAGGCCTTAAATGTACATGAGTGACTTGGCACAGACTACTAATGGGCCACCGAGTGTTGGACCATCATGGGCCTTCTTTAGGCCGAAATAGTATTGGGCCTGAAAGTTCGCGGGCCGCTATCGGCTGCAACTTTGGGCCCATTTCAAACAGTGCAGGACAAAACAATAACGGGCCATCTTCTTATTGGGCTCCCCTAATGGGTCAGCCTAGTTAGAATTTAGCAGGCCTTGGCTGGGCCTGGCTTCTGCCATGGTTTTTATAGGCGTTAACGATGGTAACTGGCCGCTAAAAGTGGCTGCCACGTGCAGTTTGCATGACATCAACAGTCAACGCGGATGGCAAACAGATCTACGACGGAACAAGTTTTCGTGGCTAAAGGTTGTGATCTGCCACGGTCAGGAAAAAACCATGGTAGATTCTTTTGTGACGGGGCTTTTACCACGATGGCTATCCATCGTAGAAGACTTTTTAGCCAAGAAAAATGGGCCTTCAACCACGAAAATCGTCCGTTGTAAAAGCCAACTTTTCTTGTAGTGAGTACTTTTGAATTTTATTTGAATTCTCTCATTCCTAGTGAATTCCTTTTATTATTTGATTATCAGATCTGACATTTTTTGAGTTATGAAAAATCCTACACAGAAAATATCTTCAGAAAATTCATAGGCCATTTTTCTGTGCACAGGTGCCACCTCACGAAAGGGCATCAACAAAAGAGAACTAGGGTCCAAAAGGGCACTAGTGGCATGGGTCCCCATGAACCCTTTGCCACCTACCCTTGTGGGCCCCACGGGTGGAGTTAGGTGGTGACCAAGATCCCGGGTTCTTCTCCTCCACTCAAAACTCAACCATGTACTTCTCGAAAAAAATCCTGTGCTCCCTTGCTGCCCAACTTTTGATCACCAAGTTAAGGCACCCGGTTTAAAATCCCTTTGGAGGGATTACTCCTTGGTATGTAACTCCTCCCCTCATCATTTTTTTTGAGTTGATGTTTTGTAATATGATCAAATTACTGTTCTAGGTGTCGCATCTCATGCAGGATAAATCCATGGATTTGTAGTTTTAACTTGTTATGATGCATAGTATTGCTTGGTAGAGCCTTCATGAGTATCCCTAATTAGTTATAACTTTCTACATCTAATTGTTTAGTAATTTTGTTAAAAGTGTTGCAAGGTTTCTACCACCATAAGAAAGGGAAAAGGCATCCTTGGTGCTTTCATACCAAGGTCTATAAGAGGTTCTTCAAAGGTTTCCATCAACCTTGATGAAGCTCAACAATGGGAAGCCGATATGCTCTACAAGGCGGAGCAACTGGATTTGCACACCACAAGGTGGCAAGACCCTGAGTGTAACATCCCATGACTTTTGAAAAATTGGGACTTCAATTTTTTTTGCAAATTGCATTGGATCATGGCATATCATGCAAATCTTTAATCAAAAAACCCTCTATCAAAAAAATTGTGACAAAATCCTACTTGATTTCCCCTAAATATCCATCTAATGCCTTATATGCATAATGGCATAGGGATAAATTTTCGGTTGGTCAAAAACAATTTCTATAAAGCTCTTGGTGTCTATTTTGAATTTAAAAAATTAGAAATTTGAATCACTCCATTTGGAGCTATAAAAATAAATCTATAAAACAATACTAAAAACAAAGAAAAAACAAAAAAACTAACCTAACTAACCTACCCGTGTGGCCTAACCCTGCTAGCAACACACCTACTACCTACCACACACTAGCAGTGCGTAGTGCATCCGCCACAGTAGGCCGGCCCACAAAAACCCACTAGGTGCCAGCCACCCAGCCCACTCCCATCTATCTCGCTAAAGCAAGGGACCCACCTAGGTCGTCCCCATCCTCCCGATGGAGATCGAGGCCGGTACGGCTCGACAAACAGTCGAGAAATCCGCGTGGATTCGTTCGTGTTTTGACACGTCCTACATGCTATGACCCTCATATAAACACCCCATCTCCCCCATTTTCTATTTTCTTCTCATAGTAGAGCAACCACGCGAGCCCGTCAGAGCTCCGCAACCAACCCATGCCTTTGTTAGCGCGCCATCACCGCCATAGGAAGCGAGCAATGACGGCGTGAACACCATCGAGGTTGTCATCTCCTCCCGAACCTCGTTCACTTCTTTGCCATCGTCAAGAGCCAACAAAGCCTCATCGTCGCCGACCACCTCCACCTTCACCACCGTTCGCCGCTGCCAAGTCCAGTGAGCTAGGAAGGTTAGATTCCCATCCGTTCAACCTAATCTGGGCAGTTCAGATTATATCACCCAATCGAAGGGTCATCGACGAATTAGTGTGCACCACGTCAGCGTCCAGCCACTGGTCCATCATCGGCCTCGTCAGCACTAGGTCAACGGTCAACGCCGCATCAAAGCCTAGTCAGATCTGACTGATTTAATTGGAATCTAGATTTAAAATAGCCAAAAAATTCATTAATTTTGTGAAATTCATATAAATTCAAATATATATCCAAAAATATCAAATAATATATCCTTGGATTAAACAAAATATGCGGAATGTTAATATGTTGTTGTAGCTACTTTTATAGTATGATTTACTATAATAATTTAATTAGTTTAATGTCCTTTTTGGAGTAAATAAATCATAGTAATTTATTAATAGATCTAAAAACATATAAATAATATGCCCATGGATTCATAATTTCATGTAGATTACTAATCTAACCTTAGATATAATTTTCTAAATGATTTAAACCCTATTAATTAGTAATTAAATCGTAGAAAAAGATCTACCACTCATTTTAGGATGAAACCAATTGCTACTGGTTCATATTAATGTCCTCTATCTAGTACAAACTAGATCCAAATTTAACACGTCAATTAAAAAAAGAGTTGCAATAGATCTACTAAAACCCCTATAATAGCAATCTAGATTCAATAATAAATGCTATATTGCATCAAATAGTTTTCTACATGTATCATGTGATCTAATAATGTTTAGAAAACTAAAAAATCATTATGACATATTAAATCATCATGCATGTATTTTTCATCATTATTTTATTGTATTGTGCATAATTGCAATGTTTGAATGATGTCATTGTTCTACATTGTTTAATCTATGGATTGTGAGGAGTGCAACTTCTGTGATTGCAACGAGTGTTTAAACAACTCCAACAACTATTAGGGAAAGTAGATGATAATTTGTTGATGACCTTGTCCTACTATTTTCTATGCATGTGTAGTATATTTTATAGATGCATGTGTAGGAACTACTATCTCTTCTATGTCCTATGTATTATGATAGGGATTTCTTGTAGTTGAGACACATTATGATTAGATGTGCTTAACCATGCTATCTTAGATGAGGGCTGGGATACATCACATGAAAGTAATTTTTAAAGTATTGCTTTTGTTAAAACCAAAACAACTTAATTCATGAGCGTAAGGGTAAAAAGGTTCGACCATGTTACATGGGTAAAGTGTACAAACCCATCCATGGTGTCTAATCTAAGTATTCAGATGTATCCCCGGTTATGGAAAAATTGAGTTCCTGAATATTAAGGTCATTACATGTTTCTCTCTCATCTCAATTTCATAATTTCTTTAATATTGATGGGTTATCTTAATTGGCATCTTCTCAAAGAAAATCTAAGGACAAGAGAATTTACAAATTGCTTTTAAATTAGCCAAATCTCTACCTAGCCAAATAAGCATGTAATTTCTAGGTATTAATTATGTCTCCTTACTTAGACCTACTTGTCATACATTAAAAGCGTTTCATGTTGCAGGTTATTCCAATTCTGAGTAACCGTTTAGGTCGCGGTACTCCACACGACATTTGTTCGCCTATGGCACAATTAAAGATGGATCCTATTATATATTTATGATTTCGTTTGCTATTAAACTATTGAGCTAGACTTTGAGCTAAGTGTTATGTAATAACTGAAAATTTTGGATCATGTGATATAGTAATGATGCACTGTTAAATTCTTTGGTCTCACTTTGTATTGTGTGTGCTAGTGAACTGATCCAGGGATTAACACCATACACATGAACTCATCATTATCACGCTAGAGTGTTACAATATTTTATTTGTTTATATTGCGTGTTACCTTTTTAGTTGTTTACCTTGTCCATTTAAGACAGAATACCACAAAATAATTTCATTTTGATAAGAATGCTAAAAGGAGTTGCTAAAATCTACACGATGATGTAGACCATTTTATTATTCATGTTTTTTCCGTAACTCCGATTGAGTTGAAATTTTAAAAAAAATCTGTAAATTTTCACCCCCTATATGCATAAAAAATGGCAAAAACTCCTTGGGTGTTTAAGTAGAGAAAAACTTGACTGCATCGCTGAAGTAATCTTTTGACAGATTTTGATTTTCATCTCTAAAAATTGCTAGTTGAACTTAAAAATGACCCACAATGAACTCAATGATGATATATGTATTATAGCCACTATGATAAACCATTTTAACACTATATGATGGAATTTGTTTGATGGACATCTTGCAGCACTTGTTATTGAAATCATTGAAATAGAGGTCCTACATAAACCAAGCTATATTCTATTGACTTTATCCCAAATGTATCTAATTTTCCAAATACTTTGCTCAATGATTTGTTATGGAATCTCGCCATACTTGAATAAAGCTACTGAATAAAATTCTACTTTTAACAAAATTCTTTTTTCAATCTCTTTTCGTAGGAAATAAAATTAGGAAAAATACCACGCAAGTTTGTCACTAGCACAATGACCCTAGACTTTGGAACCTCACGAGAAACGCCACGAGGCCCAAAAGAGCACCGATGGCAGTACCCAAGGTGGGGCCTGCACCACCCAGGATCTTTTGGCCCTCGAGCATCACATCGCCGCCACCTTTCACGTACCCCCTTATATACCTGAAAAACCTAGGTATCCAGGAGCACATAGTCATACACAAAATAGAGCGCCGTCACCACCACCATCTTCATTTCGGGGGTCATATTGATCCTGCTCTCCACGCTAGAGAGGGGGATTTTGACACCATCTTCACCACCATCATTGCCAGCACCGTCTCCAACAGCCATGATCTCACTCTCCATCACCATGAGTGAGTAGTTCCCTATAGGCATGTGAGGTGGATGGGGATTGGATGAGATTGATCATATAATCATGCATCTGTATTGAGATTTTAGGTGCTTATCTTTAGTATATTATTGTATGAGTGTTGATGCACCTTTGCTATGTTTACTGCTTCTTACTAGGGTCCGAGTGACATGATTTCAGTACTGAACTTCTATTGTCACATCATATATATGAGTTTGGTATTTATCTGCAAGATGTATTGCCTATTATTATGTTGAACCTGGAAACCCTAAAGTGATAGTTAGGTAAAACAAGGGGAATATGTGATAGTTTAAGGATATTGTGTGTTCATGGAATGTTAATGCATTGTTTCGTGTTATTTGAAAGGATAGACTATAATTACCTATAGTTCCAAGTTGGCCCCGGTGAAATGGGAAGGTAGGACAATAGATGTTATACAAATTCTCTTGGTTAGTACGCATAACTATAATTGGAACACATACCTACACACAACAAAATTAGAGATGGACACCATGTTATCTGTATTTCATTATATGATCAATCTTATTCATGCAACACCCCGCTATCACCTTATGCCTATGCTTTTATCCACTAAAAGTGACAAGTCACTACTTCCGGTGAAAACTGGAAATTTGTTGCTTGTTGTTTACTATTTTGTTTCACTATTTTGATTCAACTTCTATAATCACCACTTGCTTCTTAAGTATATTTATACACAGGAGTGGTTGAGAGTGGGGTCTCAATTGATAAAGTCGTATTGATATTCTTGTGTTCCCCTTGAGTCGAACTATAAATTTGGGTAATACTTCCCATGTAAGATTTTAGCGATCCCCTATTCTTGTGGGCTATTAGTATCGAAGACCAAAGGGAATGAGACTCGATGTTTAAGCTTCAGGTGATACACTAATTCATGGGATGCATGGGAGCCGTCATGGGTTTCCAGATCCCACAGTTGGTCATTGATCGAAGAAATGTCTCGATCATGTATGTGCATTCCCGAACTTTAGGGTGGCACACTTAAAGGTAGAGATGCTTAGGGTTGATCCGAAATCATAAGAGAGAAGAGAAAAAGAGAACCAGAACTGTGCCAGGGGAATATGAAGATGATCGGAGGGGTTCGAAAGGTATTTTGAAGTGAGGAGTATTAAATAATATGCATTTAACATTAATTAAATTATTTAATCATGAAATATATTTTTAATTAAATTAAAAGGGTAGCCCACCTACATGGGCCTTCTTGGAGGAAAAGGCCCATGAGGGGGCAAGGGGGCTTGGCCGCCGGCCGACCTAGGAGGGCCGAGGTGTGCGCGGGGCCTACCCCACCGCCGACCCCCTCCTCCTCCTTTTAGTCCCACACCAGGACTTCTTGGTGCTAGTGCTTCCCTTCCCCTATATAAAGTGAGGAGTCCCCCCTCCTCATTCATCCCATTGACTTTTGTCTTCTCCCTATCTCTCACGTGTGTGTTCCCCATTTTGGAACATGCACAATAAGATAGAGATTTATCCACCATTAGGACACCGTCGTGCCATTGGAGTCAGTCCAGATCTTCTTCTTCCGCTGATTCGCTCGACTGTAACCCGGGAGACGTCTCTACACCGAACATGCATAGAACTTAAGTGCCGCTAGTAGTTGTGGTGCTCGTCGCTGAGACGCTTGCACGACCTTGAGGTCAGCTTTGCCGCACGACTACATTGGCAACCTTTCAATGGGAATGTAATCCCGCTTTTGGTATTCAAGAGTATGAACGTTGAATCCTCCTCGTTACTTTACATCTGCGTAGATAGATTTTGGCAATGTTGTTCTCGATGTTAGGATTTTTTTGTTTTCTGCTACGGAACCCTTCAGCTATAAAGAAAGCGCTTTTCGGGTGGCAACCCGGTTGTTTTTCTTTTAGATTTTATTTTTTGCACTCTTGTTATAGTAAGAGAGTTTTCTTTAGTCTACTTTCTATAGTTTTTAATAAAGTACCAAGTTTAATCAACCCATTTGGATGTTTAAAAGTTGATAGAACTATTATGAGTTGCAGTTTGCTACACACTACTGTTTACGAGAAAAAATCCCTATGGAGATATATAACTCTGATTGAACTCATATTTATATTGTAATTATAAATAATCATTCTCTATATGTAAAAAGTTCAGCAAAAAAATCCTGATATGTTTAAGTAGGGTATATAATTACGTTTTGCAAATGCTATTTTCTAGATAAATTCTGTCTTTTGTTGTTTTAATCGTTGTTTTGAGTTTCAATTTGACTTTTTATAAATATTTTGATCTTATATTGATGTTGGAAAGTTAATATACTTTCCGGGCATCCCAACCAAAATTTATTTGAGAGTTCTATGATATCTTGCAAAATATTTTTGTGCCCACTAATGCCACCTCTCATAAAAGAGCTGGGACAAAACCTCATGTTGAAGTTTTTCACATGGAATAGAGGAATACCATACAATGAGTTATCACATGTACTTGTGCTTTCTTCCTTTTTGCAGAGATCACCCATTTTTCGCTGGCACTGGCCAAGGATCAACGTGTTGATCCTTTGATGAATGCTCTTAGCGTCTTGGAAGGGGAGAGACTATTTTATGGCGCCGTTGCCGGGGAGTGAAGCGCTATTAGAGAGTGGAACTGGTAAAGGAAACTTCTACTGTGAGTATTGTTTACTTCTACTAGTTGCTTTATTTTCGTTATGGATAATTCGCTGAGTTTCTTATTTGGTAATGCTACTACCACTGCTAAGGTAGTAGATAAGCGACCACCTGCTGAGAATGATGTTTTCAAAATACCTACAAGAATTATTGATTGTGTTATGGATAACTACTATGTTGGGGATGGAACTGTCCATCCCGGTGATCATTTACTCTTTATACATAAATTATGCGGGTTATTCAAGTGTGCAGGTATTACTACAGATCAAGTTAAGAAGAAGTTATTCTCATTATCACTGAAAGGAAGAGCTGAGGAATGGTATAAGCTGCTGAAGAATGGTTAAGCTCTGGAATGGGAGGAAATAGTGCCTCTCTTTTATTCAAAGTTTTATCCTCCTAGTGAGATTCATAAAGATCGGAATCAAATATACAACTTTTGGCCTCTTGATGGAGAGAGTACAGCTCAAGCTTGGGGGAGATTGAAGTTACTAATGCTCAAATGTCCCATTCACGAGCTCCCCCACAATATTATTATCAATAACTTTTATGCAAGGCTCCCTGTACATGACAAGGATTTATTGGATGCTTCTTGTACTGGATCATTCACTCGCATGGAAGAAGAAGTTAAATGGGACCTTCTAGATCGTATTCAAGACAATGTTGAAGCTTGGGAGAATGAGAAAGGTAGAAAGTCAGGTATAAATTATGACTATGAATGCATTGAATCTTTTATGGGAACTGATGATTTTCAAAATATTAAAAATGCTTATGGTCTAGACTCTCAAGCTATTGCTTCTTATTTTAAGGCCTTTGCTTCCTACATTGAAGTGCCTAAAAAGAAATGGAATAAGTATCATGAACCTTATAAAGATATTGCTAAGAGTGTTCCTGCAAGAAATACTGAAGTTTATACTTCTAATCATGTCTTACCCAAACCTTATATTGAGAAAATGCATTTTCCAGTTAAGGTAAAGGAACATTCTAGGATGGCTAGTATAGTAGATGAAAGTATGAATAAAGTTGTTGAACCTGATAAACAAATGGTTGATGAAACTATTGTAGAAAATGTGAAAGACTTTGTTGCTAAATATGAAAAAGAGGGGCACACTATCCTTTGTAAGGATACCTCTAATATTGTTTCAAAGTAGTGTTATGAGAGCTAGTATTCTTGTGTTTTCTGTTAGAATAAGTGATCATTGTTATGATGGTTCTTGTGATAGATATATTGTTAAGTTTATGCATGATACTGAAAGCTATTATGAGAGAGGTAAAAGTGTTCTTATGCATCTCAATAATATCAAGTTTCCTCGTTTTATGCTGAACATTTTTATGTTGCACTTCTTTTGCCTTCTTATGCAAGTAGCCTCTGGCTTCAACAACTTGTTTGTTTACAAAATTCCCTTGCATAGGAAGTGGGTTAGACTTAAATGTGTGTGTTTTTGCTTCTTAATGCTCTCTTTCACTTCAATTCATATCCCTATGAGAACTTCTTGAAAATTAGCATGCCCATCTTTCACTTCAATTTACCTACTGGTCTGTTTTGACAGATTTTGCCAATCTTTCATTTGCTTCTTTACTCGATTTCCTTTTTGAATTATTTTTGGGTTTTCGAAAGGAGTTGCTACAGTAGCTTATGTTTTGATGGTTTTCAGTCGAAGTTGGACTCAAAAGGTTTAATCACTTCACTATTACTAATGTTGCAAACGAGAACTATGTGAAGTTTTGTGTGAAAGAAATTTCCAGGAAGTGGAGATAATGGTGTAATAAGGAAGAGAAAGGTTTTATGACTCCAATAATAAGAGTATGAAGATGAAGATATTGATATTCAAGTGATGACTCCGGAAGAATCTACTAGATACCAAATTCAGAGACCTGTAGAGTCCGTTTCCAACTAGGTAACAGTTCTGGTAAGAAAAGTTCCGCGAAAATACAATCCAACTATATTTTTGCAGTTTTCAGTTAGTAAGGAAAGCTATGAAGCAAAAAAAAGATGGACACGGAGCCAGGGTGGCCCACAGCACCCCATGGCGCGGGCCCACCCATGGTCGCGCCACCAGGTGGTGAGTCCACCCAGGACTCCGCCTCCGACCCGTTTTAGCCCAGTACCTTCCTTTTGATATGAAACTTTGTAATATATAACCCCCCGGATCTTCCGACGTACGTATATCTTATGTTCGTCGTGTTTTCGTTTCGATATGTTTCTGCCAGGTAGAATTCCAGATTTGGAGCCACAATGTCTTCCTCTGGATCATCCAAGGGAGATTCTTTAGAGTATATCATCAACCCATACATGAGAGAATTGAAGATTCATCCTAAGGAGTTGTTGCCCCGAAGGTGGGGAGGTCCGGATTAAGGAGTTTCAAGGCCCTAAAGGTGAAGGAAGTCTGGCGGACAGGATGGAAGCATTGGAGCAAGAAGTCTTTAGGTACAGGAAGATGGCGGAGCGCGAAGTGGACATCATCCATAAGATTTGTTCTGAACTCATCGCCAAGCACCAAAAGGAGACTGCTGAACTCAAAGACGAAGTCCTTTCACTCCGCTAAACAACCAACGAACTTCAAGCACAGTTCTATGACGTTCAAAATCAAAACTGTGAGTATGAGGCTAGATTTAAATGCATAAGTGCTGCTGCAAGTTTCAGGATGTTGGAAACCACGATGTCCTTTGTTGATGGGAAGCCTTTACCCTGGAAGACGGATGAAGATGAGAAGATACCACCACCACCGAAGGAGTAATTCGTCATCAGGTTTGGCATCCCCTTGGTTTGTTCCAAGCTTGGGGGAGTGCCACGGTATCATATCACTATCTTCTATCTTTTTACCTTATTAGTAGAGTCATATCATGAATAGAGGAGTTATTATGTAGTATGGTTTGCATTATGGAAGTGTCCCCTCTCTCGTTAGATTTGTATCCCTTGGTGTGAGTTTCCATTATGGAATATTAATGAGAAGTTCTATCATTTACTCTTTTGCATAGCTTATGTTAGTTTTCAATTTGTGGTTATATGATTGATCTTGTTGTTAGTATTGGTATCACTTTGGGATCATTGAGTTAATTTAGTTGGTTTTGGTAAACCTGGCTCGGTCAGTAGCACACTATTTTTGAGAGTTGAATGAAAAAGAAAAAGATAGAAGTACTCTAGAGGAAAATAATTTCATCATCTTTCTTTCTTGATTTGCTCATAAGTGTAGTATTCTCTAGTTAAGATCTTTTGTGCTTCCAAGGAAGATTGCATGTTTGTATTTATCACTTGTATGTTTGTTTGTTTCCTTCAACTCTTATACTTGCTACCCAGCCTTGCTATCCAAAAACCTGTACTGAGAGGGAATTCTTCTCGTACATCCACCTCCTTTAAACCAAAACCTTTGCCATTTGTGTCCACCATACATGCCTAGTAGCATTATTGCTATTCCAAGTAAATTCTTGTTTTATCTACCTCCCAAATTAAAATTGTTATGTGAAAATTAGTGATTAAAGCTCTCACGAACTTGATGGCACACTTTACTTTCCTGCATTTAATAAACTCGAACCATTGGGTCCTTCTTTGTTGCGTATATGCTTGCGCTTTATGAGTTGAAGTTAGCCGAACCATGTATCATGGGGACCGCTTTCAACACTTCATTGGTACTTGTACCTAGTTGATATCATGTTCTTTTGCTTATGGATCCCGGTGGTGTGAAATAAAAGTGGAACTTGTAAGATCATGGAGTTTATATGTGTGTTAGAGAAACGCCTGGGCTGCTAGCCTAAGCCATGCCTAATCATGGTGGAAACTTGCAGCATAACTATAGTGAGCATTCTATGAAGCATCCTCAATAAAAACCTATGCAAATAGAAAATAAAAAGATCGATGAGATGCTCATTGTCTGCTTTCCTTGTCATTTTGATTATGGGATAGCTCCTATGTCATGTGCAAGGGGTACCCCGTTGGCGGTTCTCCATGATACGCATGTATTTACAATGACAAGAGCTTGCTCGTGACTGAAGTTCAGTAGCATGAGGATCGGTACTCATAAGTAAGGGGCATGAGATTTCAACTTATAACTTGTCAAGCATATCCTCTTAGTTGTGTCACTTTAACCTTAATCACCTAAAGATGCCTATGATAGGGGCAATGAGAGCTGAAAGCTAGTAAGTATCTTAATTTTAGGGAGCTCTTTATGAGACTTGCAATCCCTGCTTCCCTCTGTGAAGGGCCCTTTCTTTTACTTTGTAGTTGAGTCAGTAAACCTATTCGCTTCTACCTCAGCAAGTATTTTGAGTTTATCTGTTTCATTCATTCATATGATGATTTATTCAATCATGTTTCTTATGTTCCTTATTTTGCACATTGCTCTTATCTTGATGTTTACTACTTTGAAAGCTATCATTGAAAACCAGCTTTTTGTGAACTCCAGCAAATTATCAACTATTCTTCGACCAAGAGCTAAGTTTGCCATTACCAATTATGATTCACTTTATGTATCTTTATCGTGTTTCCTTTACTCATTGAAAGTTGAGTTATATAATAGTGAGTTGTCTTCTATTATGATCTATGTATTTGATGAATGTGATGCTTCTTGTCCGTATTCTTTTATCGACTCTTCACTCCATAAACCTGAGGCCATGTTTATTGAGCTCAGTTTCGCTTGGGGACAAGCGAAGTCTAAGCTTCGGGGAATTGATACGTCCATTTTGCATCACTATTCTATGTCTTAATTCACTATTATTCATTGATATATTTCGTATTGAGAGGTGATACTTATGTTATTTCATCTATTTTTGCATGGTTAATGACTTTTGGAGCATGGACCGCTGCAGTCAGGATTCTGATGGAAAAGGTGTTGTTTGGAGGCAAAATTCGCGAAGATCAGAAAATCCGGGAAAATATATGGAAAATCCTATTTTTCCAGGAGACTCAGGATGCCAGAAGATGGAGTGGAGGTGGGCCACAGGGGGCCCACACCACCCCATGGCGCGGGCAGGCCTAGGTCGCGCCTGGGAGTGGTGTGGCCGCCCTGGCCCACTCCAGCCTCTCCCCTCTAGCGTATATCATCCCCACGAAACCCTAAGACTCGGGGAGGGACCACAGAAAGATTCCGCCGCCTCTACGGGGCGGAAAACACTGAGAGAGAAAGATCTCTCTGGCAGACAGATTTCTGTCGGGGGAATTCCTTCTCGGAGAGGGGAGATCATCGCCGTCAACACCACCATCAAGCTGGACTTCATCGGGATCATCATCATCACCACCATCATCACCATCAGCACCCTCATCACCATCTCCATATTGCTGTAACAATTGTGTTGAATCTTGCATAGTTCATAGGGGAAACTTTCCCGGTGTTGATTACTCTTTGTAGTTGATGCTATTGAGTGAACCATTGAATTATTTTTTATGTTCCGATTGTTATACATCATTATTCCATCTCTGATCATGATCCATATGATGTCTTGTGAGTAGTTCGTTTTGTTCTTGAGGACATGGGAGAAGTCATGTTGTTAGTAGTGGAATTGTGTTGAGAAAGATTTAATGGTTTGATATTTAAGTTGTGGTGTACTTCTTCTAGTGGTGTCATGTGAACGTCGACTACATGACACTTCACCTATAAGGGCCTAGGGGAATGCATTGTGTATTTGGCTACTAATCGTAGGGGTTGCCGGAGTGACAGAAACCTGAACCCCCGTTAGGAAACCATTGCACAAGGGACGTAAGGGTCTTAGAGTTTAAAGCTGTGGTTAGGTTTCTACCTTAATTACTTTCTTCTACTTATGGATGTTTCCAAGGGGTATAATCACAAGTATGTATTAGTCTTGGATGGGGCGGTACATTAGCACAGGTTCACCCACACAACACTTAGCAAGCTAGAGAAGATTAATCGACTATATGAAGCGAAAGCACTTGACAGTCTTCCCATGTATCCTCGAGAACGTTTGGTCATCTATAGAAATACAATCGGCTTGTCCTTTGCTGCATAAAGGATTGGGCCACTTGCTGCATTTATTCCTACTATCTTTTATTTACTCATACTTTGTTTACTTGCTTTATCAAAAACCCCTAAAAATCCGTTTGCTAAGTATTTGTAGAGAATTCCTGACCCATACCGCTAGCCAGCACCTTCTGCTCCTCGTTGGGTTCGACACTCTTACTTATCGAAAATACTGCGATACACCCCCTATACTTGTGGGTCATCAGGGAGGACGTTCATGGTCGAAACCTTCTAACTTGCTATCAACGCACCTTCAAGAGTCTTTACACGAAGATCTTCCCCCACAAATATGTCCTGTTGGACCTCAACACCGTTATCGATATTTTCAACACTGATCTGAATCCCCTCACCGGCTACGGGTTGATCTAGGTGAAGAGCGGCTAGAGAGTGCAATGGCCTTGGCTTTGGTTCATGTTGAAAAGGTTGACTGGGATAAGGTTACCTCCTCCATCCAAGTCACCGACATAGGCAAAGAGGTCAACCTTGAGCCTTATTTTAAGAAAATCAAGAAGTTCTCTAGAGAGCTTCTTGAAATATCCGAGAAACAAAATGCTGCTCTTACTGCCTGTTTCTCAAAAACTTTGGCTTCTGCTCCGTTTGCTAGAGCTTCAATTGCTGCCCCGTTAGCCAGTGCTGCTGCTGCTAGTGGTGCCACTTAGTCCTTGGCTTGTAGTTTTTTATATCAAGCTATCTATAATGAACTTTGTTGCATGTACAGTTTTCTGGACTTTTGGAGTCAAAGAATATTGATATTTTGTATCCTTGAACCTTCCACTTAGTTTTAAGTTATTGAGTATGTTCGGTGAATCTTCCTTGCTGATTATTGCCCTATACTTTTTCCCTTCAGAATGTGTCTAACTCGTCCGTTCCTTCAACTACATCCATTCCTTTGGCTTCTCCTATTCTTTAGAGTGCTCCTACTTCTTCATTTCAGCATTTTCATAGACAGAAATAGATGTCCCCGCCAATGTCACTACTATCACTCGATATATCGATCCTCCATTATATGCCGACAAGATCCATCGCATCAAGTAGTTGGAAGGCGAACTTCGGGTTATAAAGGCCCAAGTGGACCTTTCCCTCTCCAAGTCGAAAAAGGCCATGGAACACGACGAATATCTTCTTGATGAGATTTAGAGGGTGAGCGAAAGTATGCTATGTAAGTTTTTCTCGCAAAGCCCTTGAGTGTCTTAATTTTTCCTATATAGATTGACTTTTCTATTTCTTCCAACCATCCGCTTAAGTGCGGTGCAGGATTCTCAACGTCTTAAATCTCGGATGAGTGCATTGATGGATGCTTCATTGGGTATTGGTAAAGACTTCTAGACTGACCACAAGCGGGGGTACACTTTGGCGCTGCTCCATGTTCGAGTTTCGGGGTTCGAGGAATTTGTAGAGTGTTGCCATTCTTCCTTAGAAATGGTATATAATGCCATGTTTACCAAAGACCCACAACCGTCGGGATTGGCCGCACCGATGCAGACGGGGCTAAGCGAGCCAACATTTTATCAAGCTTCAGCTTATTGCGGGTGCCAAGGTTGCTCTTTCTTGGGTACATGTACACCACCCAACACTAGATTTAGATGTTGTGTCGCAAAGTCTTTCGTCTCTTCCAAGTGGTTGTATGGTAGCTATGGCTCCTCATTATGCAGCCGCTCGTAATCCTGCCATCCGAATAATCCATCAGTGCCTTATCGAAGATTAGGAGTTTTTTCTGAACTTTCCCATATAGTTAGGATAGTGACACTGTGAAAAAAGGACATGTATCCTATATATGTATCACAGCCGAAATATATTTGTTGTTACTATAATTTTATATGTTTAAGCTGATGGATTTTGTGGTTGCACCCTGCGTGAGACCTTTTCATTAGCCTGATACCCGTTGGGCCGAATCAGCTACTCGGGTTAGAGCGTGCTTTGGATCTATTTGATGGTGAAGCTGAAGAATTTTTGAGTTTGTGCGGATTAGCGAATTCCCTGAGTATCGGAGTGTGATTATGTAATAAATTGCTTGACTGATCCCCCGAGTATCGGGTGTGATAGGAAGTAAAGTATTGAAATTAAGACTCGGTTGAGAGAACTTTGCTTTACTAATATTGAGTCCGGAGGTACATGTTTTGGCATAGTCGTCTGGCTGTTGGCCTTATTGGAAGTAATCGTAGTTCTTTCGGCTAAGTAACCTGACGGTTGGCCTTATTGAAGGTAAATTGCGGGAAGTGAATGTCCTAAGCATAGAATCGTCATAGCTACCCAATGTTCCACGGGTTGGAGTACTTTACTCATGTCTTCTTGTCCTGGAGGTGATATGCTTCGCCAGGGATTACTTTTGTGATGATGTAAGGTCCTTTCCATGGTGACTCGAGTTTTCTCTGACCATCTTGCTTGAGAAGAAGGACCAGGTCACCTAAGGAGGACCTGGGACATAGTCAACGAATGTGATAGTTGCATAGGTTCTACTGATACATCGTTGCTCTTGCTAGTGCAATGTCTCGAGCTTTGTCGAGTGTGTCGACATCGTCTTTGAGTGCCTCTGTAGAGGTTTCTTCATCGTGTGCGATGACTCATGGAGCCTCATGTGTTATCTCCACTAGAATCACAACATCGGATCCATGGACCAGGAAGAAAGGAGTTCTTGTGTAGCGGTGTTTGGGGTCGTGCGTAAACTCCATAGGATGGATGGTAGCTCATCTACCCAAGTGGCCTTTGCTCGTTCAAGTGGTGTCAGGAGCCTTTTCTTGATGCCATTGGTGACAAGTCCATTGCATTTTCCCACCTGGACATTGGTTTGTGCGTGGGGAACCGACGCATAGCTCACTTGTCTGCCCATATCCTTGCAGTATTTGTTTAATTTTCTAGAAGTGAAGTTTGATCCATTGTTGGTAATGATGTTACGAGGCACCCTGAAGTGGAAAACTATTAACTTGATGAAGTTCATGGCCGAGGTAGCATCTTGGCTGGTGACATATATTGCCTCGACCCACTTGGTAAATTTGTTGAGTGTGACGAGCAGAAAGACATGTCCTCCAGGAGATGATTTGTGGAGTTTTCCTACCATGTCGAGCCCCCACTAGGCAAACGGCCAAGATAGAGGTATGGGGTCCAGTTCCGCCGTGGGTACGCTTGGCTTTGTAGCAAATCGATAGCATGCTTCACATGTCCTCACTATATTTTTCGTGTCTTGGACTGCAGTGAGCAAGTAGAATCCTACGCAGAAGGCTTTTGCAAGTATTGCTCGGCTACTGGCGTGATGGCCGCGTATTCCCTCGTGGATGTCCTTGAGGATGAGCTTCCCTTCCTTGGGTGTCACACATCACTGAAGTACACCCGATATACTTATTTTGTAGAATTCTCCCTTTATTACTCGGAAGGCCCTAGATCGATGGGTGATGCAAATCGTGCTTCGACTATATCTTCTGGGAGTTCTCTGTTTAACATGTATGATAGGTACGGCTACATCCACGTAGTTTCGATCATCATGACATCTTCAGGTTCTTCCTCGTCCTCTAGAGCAAGTGTGGGTTCAAGTGATGGTGCATCCCCCGAGTAAATCTGTGGTTTTGCCCCCTTATGTGCCTTTGGTTCTACGGCTTCAGTGGCTTTTTGAGCTTGATAAATAGCTCACTAATTTCCTCCTAAAAAACCTCGGGTGGTACGGGTAGGCAGAGGGACCTGATGTTGGCAAGATTGTCGGCTTCCTTATTACTTGCTCTGCTGATATGGGAGACCTCACACCCGTCGAAGTAACCCTACATGATGTTGTACATGTCGTGGTACGCGATCATGTTGTCACTGATGGCATCACACTTGTTCATTACATGCTATGCAAAGAGGTTTGAATCTCCGAAGATTTTGAGGTGAGTTGTGCCGCAGGATTTTGCCATACGCATACGGTGCAACAAGGCCTTATATCCGGCTTCATTATTTGACACATTCAGGAAGCTCATACGAATTATGTAGCACATTTTGTCTCCTTGGGGTGACATAAGTATAATGCATGCACCTGCTCCGTTATTCTTTTGGATCCATCAGACTACATGGTCCATGCACTCGATAAATCTGGGGGACCCACGCTTCGGAGTTTCATCCACTCCGTGACGAAGTCAGGCAGGACCTGAGACTAGTGTTTTTATCTTCTCGTATGTGATGTCCCGAGGGGATAATTTGATGCCCCAAAGAGAGACACGCACCATAGCTTCAGGTTTGTTGAGGATGTTGGAGAGGGGAGCCTCATTGACCACCACTATCGGATGCTCAGAGAAGTAGTGGTGCAATTTTCGCGCCATCATGAATACACCATATGCAAGCTTTTGATAGTGTGGGTACCTTAGCTTGCATGAAGATAGTATCTCACTGAGCTAGTAGACTGGCCACTGGACGCCATTGGTTTTTCCCTCTTTGGGTCTTTCGACAACCAGTATTGTGCTAACCACCTAGTTGGTGGCAGCGATGTACAACAGTAGTGGTTCCTTTTCCTTGGGTGACACCAGAACGGGCAATGTCGATAGTGTTTTCTTGAGGTTCTCATAGGCTCGTTGGGCTTCATTGATCCACACGAAGGTGTCTTGTTTCTTCAGCAGTGCGTAAAATGGCAGTGCTTTTTCTCCCAACTAAGCGATGTATCGACTTAGTGCCGCCATGCGCCCAACCAAATGCTGGATGCCTCGTAGGTTTGTTGGCTTCTTCATTCTTAGGATCGCTTGTATCTTTTCGGGGTTTGCTTCAATTCCCCTGGCTGACATGAGGTATCCGAGGAGCTTCCCATCAGGGACTCCAAAGGAGAACTTCGTCGAATTGAGCTTGATGTAGTACTTGTCGAGATTAACAAATGTTCCGCGCAGATCATCGATGAAGGTAGACTCTTGCCTTGTTTTAATTACAACTTCATCGATGTAGACTTAGACGTTTCTGCCGATTTGGTTTCTGAGGAAGTTTTGCATCATCTGTTGGTAGGTGGCACCTGCGTTCTTTAACCCGAAAGGCATTGTAGTGTAGCAAAATACACCATAAGGTGTGATAAATGATCCCTTGTCTTGGTCTTCTACTTTCATCCGGAGCTGGTGATAGCCGGAGTATGCATCCAAGAATGAAAGACATTTGCATTTGGCGGTTACATCGATGATTTGATCAATTCGTGGGAGTGGGAAGTGATCCTTTGGACAAATCTTATTCAATGTGGTGAAGTCGATGCACATTCGTAACTCGACCATATTCTTCTCTAGGATACATATTAGGTTAGAGATCCATGTTGATTTTTGGATTTCCTGGATGAATTTCGTGTTAAGTAGGCAATAGAGTTCTTTTCCTATTTCCTTGCGTATTGGCTCCACGAAGCGGAGAAGTGATTGTTTAACTGGTCTCGCATCGGGATAGATGTTGAGTGCATGCTCAGCGAGTTCCCTAGGGATTCCTAGCATGTCATCTAGGTCCCATGAAAAAATTCCCAGCACTCATGGAGGAACTCGACGAGCGCGCTTTCCTATGCGGGACTGAGGTTAGAGGCCACATAGGTTGTTTTCTTGGGGTCTGTCAGATGGACTTGTACTTCCGCTCCGTCCTTTGCTGAGTCGAAAGATTGGTCGGGTATGGATCTTACTGCTTCTGGCATAACATTGTTCTCATTAGTGACCTTGAGTTGGGAGAACTTGGTCTCCATGCCCAAGGACTCGGAGATATTGTTGAACTCGCGGTCGTAGTTGTCCGAGCGGGTGAAGATTCCCCTGATAGAGAAGCTTCCATTGGGTGCCGACATCTTCATCATGAGGTACGCGTAGTGTGGCACCACCATGAATCGTGCAAATGCTGGGCGCCCCAGGATTGTTAGGTACTATGATGGCCAATCCATGACCTCAAACTCTATTTTTTCACGCCTAGAATTTTCTCGGGTTCTGAAGACAGCATCAAGGTAGATCTTGCCTAAAGGAACTCCAGCTTTTCCCGGGACGATGTCGTGGAAGGAGGTATTCGCTGGAGCTAGATTAGTCAAAGAGTAGTTCATTGCGCGTAGCGTCTTGGCGTAGATGAGGTTAATGTTGGTTCCTGCGTCTTGGCGTAGATGAGGTTAATGCTGCTTCCTGCGTCCATTAAGACTTTTCTCATGCTGAACCCGCTGATTTTGGCTTCAACTATTAATTTTGAATGACCCGGTCGAGGGACCCGAAGGAGGTGATTAGCTCTGCTAAAGGTGATCTCTTGCTCGGACCGGTGGAGGTACTCGGGTGTTGGTGGTGGCATCCTTACTACCATGTTAACTTGTCGGGTGATCAATTTTTTGTCCTATTGGATGGGCACCCGTTCTGGATCATATGCGCTACTCCCCTGGACCTCGGGTACTCATTGTTCTGCTCTCTATTTGCCTTGGGTTGCTGCTGGACCATCGTGGCTGCTAAGGGTGCCCCTGGTGGTGATGGTGCATTCAGCGCTAGTGCCTCGGGTGCATTGTTGTATCCTTGGTTTGTCGCCTCGTCCACCTTCCTTATATATGCCCACTGAAGCCCCAAAAAGGTGCGATGGTCCTTCATGAGGAGATTTGATCTCCTTCTCCCTTCTGAGTCAACATAGTAATGCATGTGACATGGTCCATCAAACATATGTATTGCGCATTGGGGCATCTCTGGGTGGTCTCGGCCAGCATTTGAAAGGGAATTTTGGCCCTTCATGTGTTTTGATGTTTGTTGACAACACTAGGTAGGTTTAATCGTGTGCTAATTTTTTGAGGCATCATATTCTTGTCAGTATACCATTATTGTGTTGCTCCCTCGAAGGGAAAAGAGGGTTCTAATTGGATTGATAAAAGAATATCACAGGAATTCGATGTGTGCTAGCTAAGTCTTTGCGGACTATCCGGAAGATGCTGGCCAGAGTATTCGGCCAAGCCGGAGTGTCTGGCTGGTGCATTGCGGTGTGTCCGGTGCTAGAATTCCTCGGGCCATCTCCACGGAGTAGTTTCCATTTAATTGCGGGGCCAAAGGATTTCCCTCACATTAAACATCTCAACATGGCCATGGAAGCTTGGGATGCTCTCACCGATTTGTTTGTTGGGAATGAAAGCATGAGGAGAAACCAATATGATGCTTTGATCAATCAAGCGGAAGGTTTCTTCATGATGGAAGGAGATAATCATGAGGACATGTATCGAAGACTCAAGTCTATTGCCACCGCATTTAAGAATCTTCGTGCCTCTCATGTAGATGATTCTTGGATCAAAAGAAAGTATGTGAGCTCCCTCATGCCATTTGATCCCACCGACTTGAAATGTCTCCAAGGAAGACACAACTACCATCTCATGACATCTAATGAAGTTTTGCAAGAAATTCAAGCCTTCATGGTTGCCACCAAGAATGCCGAAGATGCTCGTGCGTGAGCGCTTTAAAGGCACATGTGGTGGAATATGAGGATGAAGGAAGAAGTGATGAGATCAATGCAATGAGTTGTCCCGAGGAAGTCAAACATGCTCATGGAGAGTATATGGATTTCTATGCAAGAAACTTTTGGAAGACTCCCACTGAAAGGATCATATGGGCACCTAGTGGGTGGTGAATAGGTGCTACTTAAAATTTTACTCATTTTCAATTTAGGGTTTGACACAAAAGGTAAATGCTCTAGATTATGCAACTATGGTGAATTTACCTATATGTCAATCTAGCACAAGCACTAAGAAACAACACGATCAGTAAAGTGCGTTAAAGGATAGAAGTAACCAAAGTGGAGCACGCGGAGACACAAGGGTTTGTTTCCCGTAGTTCCTTCCTTTCGAGGGGAAGTACGTCTACATTTGGAGAGGGGGTGGTTTCAAACCACCAACGCCATGAGAGGCCTCCCTTGTTCTCCGATGAACCTCACCCCAGCGGGGTTGATTCACCTCTTCCACTATATCGGCAACCTTTGAGGTGGAAGCCGTCACCTTTACAACAAGTTCGAGGCACACATCCAGAACCTAATTGGAGGCTCCCGAATACAACCAAGTTGTCAAACAATCAAAGACAAGCTTGTAAGAACCAAATCACAAGCTAGGGTTTCCAATGAAACACTAGAGAAACGGGCCCTCAAGTGAAGAGGGGGAAATGAAGATCTCTCTTGGTGAAGCTATAGATCAAGGCCTCCTCCTTCGATTCTCCAAAGATCAATGACTTTGTATGGTTGAGTGAAGAGATCTTAAGGATTTGGTGTCTCAACTAGTGTTGTTGTTCTTGAACTGGACGAGCAGCTCCCAAGGTAGAAGAAGGGGCCTTTATATAGGGCCCCTGGAATTAGGTCCATTGGGACCACTTACCCCGGACAGTCCAGCAAACATCAGCCGGACAGTCTGGACCAACCGTGAAATGGATCGTATGGGCACCTAGAGGGGGGTGAATAGGTGCTACTTCAAATTTTAATGCCATTTCAATTTTAGGCTTGACATAAAAGGTAAATTCTCGAGATATGCGACTATGTAGAATTTCCCTATATGAAAACCTAACTACTAGCGAGTAAAGGAAAGTCAGAGTGAGGAATGAGGAAACCGTAGTGGAGCACGCGGAGACATGAGATATGTTTTACTGCAGTTCCTTCCTTGTTAAGGGAAGTACATCTACGTTGGAGGGATGGGCGGTACTAAGACCACCACGCCACAATAGGCCTCACCCTGTTCTCCGATGGATCTCGCCACCAAAGGCATGATCCACCTTTCCACTACTGGAACCCTTCGAGGCGGGAACCGACGCCTTTACACAACTAGCGGGGCACAACTCCACAACCGAATTGGAGGCTCCCGTAATGACAACAAGCTACCACAAGAACAAATGTTATCAATATCAAAACACGAGATCTAGATATTAACAAGAATACTAGATCGGGAATTCTCCAAGTGAATGGAGAGGAGTTGAAGCGCTTCATTTATGATGACGATGAATAATATCTCCTCCTTCGATTCCCCCAAAGATCGAAGCCTTCGGGTGGTTGAAGTGGGAGATCTTGAATGAGACCTCTTGCAACAAGCCAGAATTTTTTCAAATGAATCAAGAGCTCTGACAGGAGGGATGGTTGGGGCTTTTATACCCCATGTCCAAGTGTAGCCGTTGGAGAAGTTTGGGTCTGGATTATCCGGCCTAAATGAGGGCCAGATTATCCAGCCTAGGGAAAACTCCACCCCAGACTCGGATTATCCGGGGGGAAATCCACCCCTAGCTAGAAGGTCGTGTCAAGCCACCCTTGGCAACTTCTCCTAGGGGGCAGATTATCCGCCCCAAGAGAAAGGCTAGATTATCCGGCTGGGGGAACTCTGCCCCCAGCCACGGATTGTCCGGGGCATAATCCACCCCTAGATAGAAGGTTGCGCCGAGACACGCTTAGCAACTTCTCTTGAGGGGAGGATTATCCAGACCAAGAGAAAGGCTGGATTATCTGGCCGGGGAAAACTCCGCCCCAGCCACGGATTGTCCGGGGGATAATCCGCCCCCAGATAGAAGCTCGCACCGCGACCCACTCTGGCCAAGAGGGTCAGGCCAGATTATCCGGCCCTTAATGGGGCGGATTATCTTGCCCCCCAGCAACATGGTTTCTTACATGCAGCACTTAGCACACATGAGATACTCCATGGTATTGTTATCTAACACAGACAACACTAGAGATCATGAAATGTTCTTTCAATCTCCCCCTTTTTGGTGTTATATGACAATACTAGGATTTTCAAGATAGCTCTAATAAAAACAACATTTAGCGAATGAAAATGAATCCCCCTCAATGTGTGCATAATAGAATTTTTTCATTTGAATACAAATGCACACAAGTAGGTACAAGTCTATTTCATTGGAACGGAAACGATACTTAAATGATGGACTAGCTCAGAAAAGTATCATACCACGTGAGAGAGGTGTCCTCAGTATAGTATAAGAATAGCCAATGTGATACCCATTATAAATGCCTTCCATGAGAGATAGAAAACCAATATAGCCAATATGATAGATCCATAATCACGAGGGAATAATCCACGAGATAATTCTAGAGTCACACATTAACATAGTCTAATACAAAGGAAATCACAAATAAGAGTTCAACGCTAAATGGGCACAAGCAAGAAAAACACCAAAACGATAAAGTGCAAATGCTTGCGCCCGACCCATGCAAATCCATGAAGACCTAATAGAACTACTTCTCCTCCTTTGGCATCGAAACATCAAAAAGGAAGAAGAGCGATGCTAGCGCCCCAAGGGGTTACTCGTAGGCCTCATCGTCTTCCCCGTCCCCGTCCTCATGATCATACTCATTGGTGTCTTCCCCCACCTCATCAGCGGGTGCAGTGGGCTCCCTCGCCGGGGTAGGGAACAGGTAACGCTCAAGATCTCCCTATTTGACTCCATACGAAGAATTTCACTGAGCATATGGAGTGGGAGCGGTAGGAGCAGGAGGAGCGCCTGATGCCCTTGACACGTGGTGGAGAATGAGATGCTTAGTATGGGCCATCTCGTGGCGCTGTGTATACGCCGCATACTGCCCCTTGCGAGTGTCCACCCCCATGCACAGAATATTCCGCTAAAACCAAATCATCTGCTTCACCTCACGAGCAATAGGAGGCATTGGGGGCCTACGGGAACTAGCACGAGCATCCCTCATAAAACCCTCAGAAGCAAAAGATGGATGAGAGGTTTTCCTGGCCTTGTTGTATATCTTCTTCACCTTATGCTCAACATCAATGTGAAACTCTCCAGTGGGAAGCAGGTGCTTGATCAGCATCATAATAGAAGGAGCATAAGGAATGGAGAGCCTATTGAATATGGCATCAGTCAACTCATGATAAATGAAATCTATCACATCCAGCTTGTTGTCCGCAGACTCATCCTCACAGGAGGCTAGCTCATGGGAAAAGGCAAGGAGCTGAACCAATTGACCACGAATACTATCGTTGTTTCCCCCACTCGGTGTGATAGAGTCACGGAAAATTCCCACCAAGCTAGCATACAAAGGGGAGAGACCAGCAAAGGAACCCACAATACCATTATCAACCGTGCAAGGAGAGAGATAAACATCTTTCTTGGGCTTGAGCTGGGTGATGATACTATAGCCACTAGCACGGTCCCTGTTGCAGAACGGATATCCAAGCAGCCCAGCAAAGGTTCGAAAATCAGATTGCATTGGCATGTCAAGGGCCATCCACTTCATGGTGCGGTACTCATCGCCACAATTGACCAAAGTGGAGAAGAATTGCGTCACCACCTTGGAGTCATAGGAACACTGAAGGGCCATAAGAGGGTGTAGCCCCATCTGCTCAGTCGCCTCCATAGTATCAGCAAGTTGAGGCTTCTCCATAGCCTCAGCAATGTTCATGGGATGCATAGGGAGAATCTTTAGCAATGCATAGACATATTCATAGATTGACTTTTGGTAAGCACACCAAAAGCGGGAGTCACCAAGATGAGTATCTCGCTCAAGTTCATCAAACAGGTCACGATGACGAATAGAAGAGTAAGTGACGCCATCCATTATCCTATAGTCCACCTTTGGTGCCTACCCTTTTTCTTGGACACACCCTTCCTTCCCTTGTCTTTCTTTGCCTGTTCAGCCATACGGTCAGTATCTCATTTCCTCCTTCTCAATTCAACCTCTTCCATGAGACCACCTTCACCGTCGTCCCGGATGTAGAGGCCACAAGGACAGAGCTTCTAGGTTTTAGGAGCACTGGAACCACCTGTGAAACGAATAAGATGGATAGCATGGGGATAAGCACACACACAAGTCCAGCAGAGAAAGTAGAAATAGTAGAAAAACAATCCATAGGCCAAAACTACATCATGCAAGAATCTTCAGAAATCTGAAGTAGAGATGAATCTGCCAGGTCGGATAATCCAGCCTAGCCAAGGGTGGATAGTCCGGCCCTGGCAGAATTGTTCAGATTTGCCTAGATTGAGGGCAAAAACATAGATCGGGCTGAAGAATTGCAAGGCTATGATCACTACACGAAATAACAACCACAAGGAGTCGCCTAGTCCATGTTCCACCACCAAGCAACACATCAACACAAAATATTGGAGAGAGGGAGTTACCCTCACTCATTGAAGGAAGAATGCGGAAGAGGAGGTACCTAGATGCGTGGGGATGAAGATCCGGGGGAAGCCCAGAGAATCCGGTGGCTGAAAAGGCTCTGGGAGGGTTGGGGAGGCAGGCGGTGGCTTGAGAGAGAGAGGGGTTGGGGGAGAAGAACTGCTCTATTTGAGCCCTTCCCCCGATGCCCAGCCCTTATAGGACAAAAACCACCAGGGCTGGATTATCCGGCCTCCACTTGGGGCGGATTATCCGGCATGTTTTCTAAAATTTTGAATTTTGTTACACATAGATTCAGGCCCATGCACCACCAAACAAAACCTCCAAAATATAAACAATGGACTTGTGTGCAAGAAAAGATGGCTTAGGGATAGGAAAAAGCTTGGGATTAGACAACCAAACTGAGATGGTACTACACACCCAAGATTGCAAGATCCAAATCAAATAAAAGCCAATATTGAGTGTGGTTTCCATATAAACATAAGAAGAGCAAGAAAAACCATGAAGATCCACATAGAACCAACTCCTCTCACGGGAGAGGGCGATGGCCGAGGCTACCTTGTTGGAGTGCGTGGTATGACACCGCGAAGATATATCTTGGGTTCATGACCAATACTCATCAATAAACTCACATATCACAAAATGATATTAAGAGAGATGATTTTACTTGCTTTCGGCATTATGGGGGGGGGTAGCTGATACATTGCAAATGTATCTATAATTTTTGATGTTCCATGCTTTGTTTTATCCACTTTCTTGTGTTTTGTTCCAACTTTGGAGTACTTTTCATATGATTTCTTGGACTAACCTATTAACAAGAGCCACAGTCCCAGCTGTCTGTTTTCTGCTGTTTTTGGTTCCAGGAAAGTCAGAAAATGAATATTCTCAGAATTGGACGGGACAAAAGCCAAAGTGCCTATTTTTCTAGAAGGGATCAAGTGCCAGAATACGAGACGGAGAAGGGCCAGGGGCCGGCCACACCACCTGGCCACGTGGCCAGGCCTGGCCCGCGCCAGGGGGTGGTGTGGTGGCTCCCGGCACCCCCTCGGCCTCCCCTTCCGACTATAAGTTGCCCTCTGGACGAAAACCCTAGGTACCCGATCAAAAATCCACGAAAGAGTCTGTAGCCGCCGTCATCTCCATCCCTAGATCGGGAGGGATCTGAAGCTCTTCCCGGCACCCTGCCGGAGAGGGGAACTCACCCTGGAGGCTTTCTCCATCACCATGCAAGCCTCTGGTGTGATGCGTGAGTAGTTCATCCTTGGACTACGGATCCATGTAGTAGCTAGATGGCTGGTTTCTCCTCCTTTATGCTTTCATGTTTAGATCTTGTGAGCTCCGTTCATGATCAAGATCATCTATTTGTAATTCATACATGTTGTGTTTGCGGTGATCCGATGGATATTGAGATGCTATTTCAGATTGATTATTGATTCTATCATGTCTTTGTTATTTGAGATCTTGCATGCTTTCCGTTGTTAGTAGCTATCTTGGCCAAGTAGATGCTAGCAACTCCAAGAGTTAGTATTTATGCTCGATAGTGGGTTCATGCCTCTGGTAACCTGGGGAAGTGACAGAAATCTCTAAGGTACTAGATGTGCTATTGCTACTAGGGGGAAAACAACAATCCTTTGTTCATAGAACAACCGTATTGTTTACTTTACATGCAGTTCGTAAAGCAATAATTTGTTGCTTGCAACTTAATACTGGAGGGGGTTCGGATGATAACCTGAAGGTGGATTATTAGTCATAGATGCAGTTGGATGGCGGTCTATGTATTATGTTGTAATGCCAAATCAAGTCTCCGAGGAGTCAAGATGATTAGTATATGCATGTATTGCTTTCTCGGTGTTTGTCAATTTCCCCGCTGTAATTTTTTCACCCAGCATGTTATCTATCTAAGGAGAGCCACCTCAAGTGAACTATGGATCCCGGTCCTTTTTCTTTACATACAATCTACAATCTTTTACTGCTTTGTGTTTACTTTCTGCAAACTCTCACTTCTTTCCATTCGATACGTTTAATCCTTTATTTTCTGCAAAACACGGTGATATTGACAACCTCATCGCAAGTTGGGGACAAAATTATGTGGTTGTGTTGTGCAGGTCTCCACGTTGCTACTAGCACCGGTAGTACGCCCTGCAAAAGCTCAGCTAGTAACACCTTTGGGGTGTTTCCTTGCTCCTACTGGTTCGATTAAACCTTGGTTTCATAACTGAGGGAAGACTTGTTGCTGTATTCATCGTACCTTCCTCTTGGGGTTCCCAACAAGCTCTACGTTGAAAGTCGAGCGCATCAGTAGCCCAATTATTTAGGACCACACTCCCCCTATGTCCATGCCCACACCTAAACCAAATAAGGAGGAGATATAAGAGTGAGTGCATGTGTAATCAAGACAAGCCCTTGGATCAACGATATTTAGCTCATTACTCAAGTAACAAAACCTTGCTTCATCAAGTGGCTTCGTGAAAATATTAGCAAGTTGATTCTTCGTGCTCAGAAAAGATAGATTAATATCACCTCGAGCTACATGGTCCCGAATAAAATGACTCCGAATCTCAATATCCTTTGTCCTTGTGTGCTACACCAGATTGTACACAATTTTGATTGGACTTTTATTATCACATAAAAGAGACACTTTGTCACAATTGATACCGTATTCCTTTAAAGTTTGCCTCATCCATAATAATTGAGTACATGCACTAGCAGCAGCCACATATTCAGCCTCGGTGGTGGAGAGAGATATACAATTCTGCTTTTTAGAAGACCAACACACCAAAGACCTTCCCAAGAATTGACAAGCTCCAGAATTTGATTTCCTATCATCCTTATCACCAGCCCAATATGAATCAATATAGCCACATAGAGAGAAATTGGAGCCCTTGGGATACCAAAGACCAAAATTAGGGGAATGAACCAAATATCAGAAGATTCTCTTGACCGCCACTAAGTGGCTTTCTTTAGGAGCTGCTTGATACCTTGCACACACACCTACACTCAACACAATATCGGGTCTAGATGCGCAAAGGAAAAGGACCGGTATACCTTTTGGTCCACATCTTTACCATTGGGATTGAGTTCAATATGGCATTTAGTTTGCATCGGTGTGCGACGCCATTAAGATCCGTCATCTTGAATCTCTTGAGCATGTCTTGGATGTATTTTTCTTGATTTATGAAGATTCCTTCTCTAAGTTGCTTGATCTCAAATCTGAGAAAGAACCGTAATTCACCCATCATAGACATCTCAAACCTGTCAGTCATAAGCTTTGAAAATTCATTATTAAAAGCTTTATTAGTACAGACAAAGATGATGCCGTCTACATATAGTTGGCATACGAAGAGCTCCCCCTTAACCTTCTTAGTAAAAAGAGTGGGATCGATTTGCCCAACTTCAAAGCCATGATCTAGCAAAAGCTCTTTAAGGTGCTCATACCACGCACGTGGGGCTTGTTTAAGGCCATAGAGTGCCTTATCGAGTTTGTAGACATGGTTCAGAAAGTTAGGGTCCTCAAATCCCGGGGGTTGCTTTACATATACCAACTCATGTACATGACCATTAAGAAAAGCACTCTTAACGTCCATTTGTTGTAATTTAAAATTATTATGGGCAACATAAGCAAGAAGGATACGGATGGACTCAAGACGTGCCACAGGAGCATAAGTATCGCCAAAGTCGATGCCTTCAACTTGGAAATAACCTTGTGCTATGAGTCTTGCCTTGTTGCTTACAACAATGTCATTCTCATCTTGCTTATTCTTGAAAATCCACTTTGTGCCGATAACATTGCGGCAATCCTTGGGCTTCTCTATTAATTTCCAAACCTTGTTGCGATCAAAATTGTTTAACTCTTCATGCATAGCAGTAACCCAGTCCGGATCTTCAAGAGCCTCAAACACTTTCTTGGGTTCCACCATGGATATGTGAGCTTGATGCTCACTGAAGCTAGCTAGCTCCCATCTTGTGGACACCCTCCTTCTGAGATCACCTACCACTTTATCAAGAGTGTGACCTCTCAATTCAAGATTCCTTTATGCACGAGCTTTGTGACGAAGTTAAATAAATTTGTTGTTTCTTGGAGGAATATCTTCATCATTTGAGTCTTCATTGAAATTACTAGCTTGGCCTTGATCTACAGCTTGATCAGCGGGAATTGGAGATGATGAATCTTGCCCTTGATGTGGATTAGCAGCCATAACAGGAGGCTGCAGTTGTTCTGAAGTTACAGGGCCGGATAATCCGGCCGAGGGAGTGGCCGAATAATCCGGCCTGGGAGACCATGGTCCATCTTCACTGTCTTGTAAGTTTCTAGCCCGAACTAGAGAGGGGCCAGATAGTCCGGGGTCAGCAGGAAAATCTGGCCTGGGAGTTACAGCAGTTTATTCGACAATGTTTTTAGTTCTGCCAGTCGAGCAAGGTTGACCGGATAATATGGTGTCCACCGGATAATCCAGCCTGGAGATTTCTGGAGCAGTTGATGGATGATCTCCAGCAGTTTGAGGTGTTGGTGTAGAAGTTTCTCCAACAGTTGGAGCTCATTGAGCTTGTGTCGATGAGGGCTCTTCTTGAGTAGAGCATTGTCCACAAGGGGTTCCTCAATGGGGCAGAAAAATCCCACGCCCATTCTTATATGGCATCTTGGGGTATTTCAACATCTGCATCACAAACATCAACTTGCCCCGCACGGGAGCCATCATTTTCCTCGAATTCCACACTACAAGATTCTACAACAGTTCCGGAGAGTTTACTGTAGACTCTATAAGTGTGGGATTTGGCACCATAACCAACAAAAATACCTTCTAATGCCTTAGACTCGAATTTAGATAGACGAGCTCCTTTGATAAGAAAGAAACACTTAGAACCAAATAGCCAGAAGTAGGAGATGTTTGGCTTGTTACCGATAAGTATTTCGTAAGGTGTCTTGTCCCAGATTTTACGGAGATAGAGCCAGTTGGATGAGTGGCATGCGGTAGAAATTGCTTCAGCCTAGAAGTTATATGGTGACTTGAATTCAGCCAACATAGATCTTGCCATGTCCATTAAAGTCCGGTTCTTTCTCTTGGCTACACCATTTTGTTGAGGGTGTTTGCAGCGGAATATTGGTGTCTTATCCCCTCTTCACTTAGGAATTCATTCAGAGTGTAGTTCTTGAACTCGCAGCCGTTATCACTTCTAATTGCCAATATAGGAACAGTGTGTTGGCGCTGGACCTCATTGGCGAAATCGATGACGGTTTGTTGAGTCTCGCTCTTCAACTTGAAGAAGTAAACCCAAGTATATCTTGAATAATCGTCAACGATTACAAGGCAATATTTCTTCCCACCGAGACTTGCATGAGATGGAGGACCAAAAAGGTCCACATGAAGGAGCTCCAAGATCCTCTTTGATGAAAGAATTGTCTTCCTTAGATGGGGAGAGTCATGCATTTTCCCTTCAACACAAGCCATGCACATATGATCTTTGGCAAAGGAAACATTTTATTTTAGTCCAAGAATGTGGCCACCCTTGTGAAGACTTTGCAAAGTTCTCATATTGACGTGGGCTAGTCGGTGATGCCATAGCCACCCCGCGTTGGCCTTTATGAAAATACACATCGGGCCTGCAGTGGTTTTCCCCGAAAAGTCCACCACATATAGGTCATTTTTGACATATCCAACGAAAGCGACCTTTAGAGACTTGCTCCACAAGAGTACCACCAAATCACCATCAAGAAAAACAGAAAAGCTCATCTTACCAAGGGCACGAACAAAAATTAAATTGTAACCGAGGGTCTCAACAAGCATGACGTCCATGAGAGAGATATCGTGAGCAACCACAACCTTGCCAAGACCCAATACCTCAGATTTTGACTTGGCACCATAGGAGATGGTTATGTGATCATGGTTTGGCCGCATCATTGAGATGATATCCTTGCTTCCGGTCATATGACTAGTGCACCCGCTATCGAGCACCCATTTGGACCCACCGGAAGCATAGCCCTGCAAGAAAGTTACTTCTTGGTTTTAGGTACCCATTTTTCAATGGGTCCTCTCATGTTAGTGACAAGGGTCTTGGGAACCCAAATAGACCAAGAAATGTAACTATCAAATGGACCAACATAGCTAGCATACACATCACCATAATAATCACAAAATAATTCATAATTCGGATTATTAACCCCTACAAAACCAACATAGTTAGTCTTGTCATTACTTGTGGTGCTTGTCTTTGTTTGAGCAGTCTTGCTCTTTTTCTTCTTATTATTATTCTTCTTTGTCTTAGGAACATAGCCAAGACCCTCTTTTCCATTGTTTGTCATTTGCTTTCTAAGGATCTCATCTAGGACTTCCTTACCCTTGGGTTGAGATCCCTTGACAAGTTCTTCTTTTAATCTCGTGTTTTCCTCAATAATATGTTCATGTCCACACGATGGTGTGGAGGTGCCAGACATATCATACTTGTCCAATTGAGTTTGGAGCTGATCACAAGACTCATTTAGAGTAGAGTGTTCACTCTCCAATGCCTTGTAGGCAATGTCAAGTTTCTCAAACTTCTCTGAGAGTCTAGCATGAGCAGCCCCAAAGTCAATCTTCTCCTTCTTTAGTTTCTTTACCTTAGTAAGAGCATTGTCACGTTCCTTTATGAGCTGGGCAACAACCTCTTCATGGGACTCCTCAATTGACTCAAGTTTCACTTCTAAAAAGACTCGAGCTTCCTCTTCTTCCTCTAGAGCATTCTTGAAGGAGGCTATCTCCAAGGCATCTTCTCTTTCAATTCTTCCCTTCTCTTCGAGAAGTTCTTCAGAGTGAGCAAGTTGACTCATAAGAGCATCAAAATGAAGTTTGTGCTCACCTTGCCAGTTAGGGAAAAAATTGTCCAAAGCAATAACTTCTTCTTTTATCCTAAGACTTGCATGATCATCCATATCAATATTCATAGTAGTCTTAGGAAATGAGGAAATAGAAGATGATACCTCGGACCCTCTTGCCATAAGGCAAGTGATATTGTTATTGATGACATTTTGTTCGGAGAGTCGAAGAGTGATGTGGGGCTATATGTGGTGGCTATAGCAGCCACCTCTTGAGGGATATCTTCATCCTCTTCATCTTCACTTCCGGATGAATATTCCTCTTGTGCCACGAAGAAAATCTTAGGTTGCTTCTTGTAGGGACCATTTTCTTAACAAATGGCTTCTTTCAAGGTGCCTTAGACTTTTCTTTGAGGTTGAGTCTTCCCCCATTGTCTTCTCTACTTTGATAGGGACACTCAGCCACAAAGTGCAACCGATCTCCACAACTGTAACAAGTTCTCAGTTTTGGGTCATTTTCCTTTCGCCCACTTGACCCATTCTTATGCTCAAGTTCAGATTTGGCCTTAGCTGGGTCCTTCCAGAAGTTTTTTTGTGTAGAAGGCCATGTACTCACCATGAGCACGCTTGACCTCCTCGGGACAGCCCATGGAGACAACATCGTACCCTCTATCATCCTCATCTTGTTCAACAACATAGGCCTTTAGAGCTACATTAACTCCCTTTTGCATCCCAATTGCTCGAGCACGAGCATCTTCGGCATTCTTAGCTACAACTTTGAAGGCCGCCATTTCTTGCATGACTTCATTGGAAGTCATTTGATGATAGTTGTGTCTCTCTTGTAAACCCTTCAAGTCCGTGGTCTCAAAAGGCATGAGGGCACTCACATATTTTCTTTTGATCCAAGCATCATCAATGTGGGTGGCTCCATGGTTTCTAAAGGTTGTTGCAATGCTTTTGAGCCTTCTATACATGTATTCATGGTCTTCACCATCCAACATGTAGAATCCTTCGGCTTCATTGATAAGAGCATCATACATATTTCTTCTCATGCTTTCATTTACAATGAACTGGTCAGTGGGAGCATCCCAAGCTTCTTTAGCGGTGTTAAAGTGCTCAATATGTGGCATGTCCTTGGGACCCACTCCGAGCTAGATCATGTGAAGAGCCGTTGCATTTAGTTGACTGTCCACAACTTCTCTTCTAGTCAAGTTAGTGGGGTCTCCAATGTGAAGGCCATCTTCAATGATCGTCCAAAGCTCAATCGATGAACTGCACACATGAGATTTCATTAAGAATTGCCATTGATTAAATGAAGATGCAGTAAGCTTGGGTGGATCACCCCTATTGTTTATATGAGGATGAGGGATAGGTGGGTCGGGAGAATATAAGTGAGAGACCTCACTATAATCCTCCTTAATACTTCCCTTCTTAGAAGAGGAGCCATTATTTTTCTCCCCCGCCACTTCATCTTCCTTTGGGTCGGCATGAGCCTTATCCTTAGATAGAGGAGTGGTGGCCTCAGAAGAAGATGGAGGTGGGGTTGTAGATGAGGTGAGACGAGCAATCATTTGCTGCATCTCTTCCATTTTGGTCTCAAAAGATTTCAACAAGGATGTTTCCAACGTCTTAAGGTCATCCATTATGACCTTCTCCATAGCCTCACTTCCATTTTCCTTAGTACCCATACTTCTCTTAGACTGTTAAGCTCGAATAAAGAACCGAGGCTCTGATATCAATTGAACTTGATCATATGGGAACCTAGAGTGGGGGTGAATAGGTTCTACTTCAAATTTTAATGCTTTTTCAATTTTAGGCTTGACACAAAAGGTAAATTCTCTAGATATGCGACTATGTAGAATTTCCCTATATGCAAACCTAACTACTAGCGAGTAAAGGCGAGTAAGCGTGAGAAACGAGGAAACCGTAGTGGAGCACGCAGAGACACATGATTTGTTTTGTCGCAGTTCCTTCCTTGTTAAGGGAAGTACATCTACATTGGAAGGGTGGGCGGTACTAAGACCACCACACCACAATAGGCCTCACCCTGTTCTCCGATGGATCTCGCCACCAAAGGCCTGATCCACCTTTCCACTATTGGAACCCTTCGAAGCGGGAACCGACGCCTTTACACAACTAGTGGGGCACAACTCCACAACCGAATTGGAGGCTCCTGTAATGACAACAAGCTGCCATAAGAACAAATGTTATCAATATCGAAACACAAGATCTAGATATTAACAAGAATACTAGATTGGGAATTCTCCAAGTGAATGGAGAGGAGTTGAAGTGCTTGATTCATGATGACGATGAATGAAGTCTCCTCCTTCAATTCCCCCAAAGATCTAAGCCTTCGGGTGGTTGATGTGGGAGATCTTGAATGAGAGCTCTTGCAACAGACCAGAACTTTTTCAAATGAATCAAGAGCTCTGACAGGAGGGATGATTGGGGATTTTATACCCCCTGTCCAAGTGGAGCCGTTGGAGAAGTCTGGGGCCAGATTATCCGGCCTAAGTGAGGGCCGGATTATCCAGCATGGGGAAAACTCCGCCCAGACTCATATTATCCGGGAAAAAATCCGCCCCCAGATAGAAGGTCACGCCGAGCCACCCTTGGCAACTTCTCCTAGGGGGCGGATTATCCGGCCGGGGGAAAAATCCACCACTAGCCACGGATTGTCGGGGAATAATCCGCCCCCAGACAGAAGTTCGCGCTGAGCCACGCTTGGCAACTTCTCCTGAGGGGCGGATTATCCAGCCCAAGAGAAAGGCCCGATTATCCGGCCAGGGAAAACTCCGCCCCAGCCACGGATTGTCCAGGGGATAATCCACCCGTAGACAAAAGCTCACACCGTGACCCACTCTGGACAAGAGGGTCAGGACAGATTATCTGGCCCTTAATGGGGCGGATTATGTGGCCCCCCAACAACATGATTTCTTACCTGCAGCACTTAGCACACATGAGATACACCATGGTATTGTTATCTAACACACAAAACACTAGAGATCATGAAATGTTCTTTCAAACCAGAAACTCTGGGTGATAACAACCGGACACTCCGGTCTGGCAGAGTTTCCGGCCAGACTCTGGCCAGCGTCCGTGTGGTGTCCTATGTGGCACACGGAAGGTTCGAGCTGGTCGATGAATCCTCAGGGCCAGACAGTCCGGTAGAAGACAACCGGATAGTCTGGCGGGGATGGACACTCCGGTGCATATCAGCCGGACAGTCCGATAGGGACTTTGTCCCTGCACAGAATTGATTGTGGGAAGCCCTTTTTCCTTAGGTACAAAATACACTAATGTAGCTGATATCTCCTAAAACGTTTAACAGCAGATTAAACCTATCCAAGTGTTGTCAACAAACATCTAGGAAGGGCATAAATGCCCTTTCAATCTCCCCCTTTTTGGTGTTTGATGATAAACCAAGGATTTGCATATAGGATAGGTAATAATTTTCACAATAGGAGATTTACGAAATATAGTAAGGCCCCCCTAGGTGTGTGACCAATTTACCTTTGCATTTGAATACAAGACCACACACCCTAGGATCACATCCTCACTAGATTTTATAGGTAACCGGTTATGACATGATATACTAAAGACTAGATCGATAAGCTAGGCATAACATAGTCTTTTACATAACCAGGTAAGCATGTCTCAACACAAATAAAAGTGTTCAACACAACGTAGTACTCAAACTAATAAGATAAAGACACGAAGCTTCAAAGAGGCAAATCGAAATAACGTGAAGCTCATGTACCCATGCAAATTCCCGGTAGCAACCTAATAAAAGGGCTAGTTCTCCCCCTTTGGCATCGAGACACCAAAAAAGGGGAAAGAGCACAACTAAAGCGTCCCCAAGACAACTCTAGCCATTGTAGTCGTTGTTGGCGGCATCCTCATCCTCTTCCTCGTCCTCATCCTCATCGCCATCCTCATCATCATGGTCATCCTGAGTAAAGGTCTGGCCGTGAGGACGAGAAGAAGAAGACACGTCCTCAAACATGGACTAGTTCACACGTCTCTAACTCTAGTGACCATAGGAAAGAGTGCCATCTGATGCCTACTGCTGAGGAGGATCAGCATCCATGGGCTGGTTGATCCGCTTGAGTTCCTTCATGACATTCCGGTTACCCTTGTATGCATCATACTGTCGATGGAGAATGGCAATGTTCTAGCATAGGAGAAGCTTCTTCCACAAGGAGGCCTTCTTCACCTTCTTGTGCACTTCCTCCTTAGAGGTGTTGAAGCGATATGTGTTGCTAGCATGCTTCATGCGAGGGCCATGGGTCACAGCCTCCGGTACCTCCTCAGACCCATCATCACTGTCAGAAGCATCTGCATCCATCTCATCATCCTCAAATATGTACTGAGCAGGGGGTACCCACGAGGAGCCATGGTGGTGGGGCACCCTTCCTCTGTAGCTTGGCAGGAAGGTGTGGAACAAGATCATTGTAGAGCAATGGAGTTATTGGAGCCTGAGCAGCAATGAACTTCATCACATAAGGAGCAAACAGAGGACACTTCTTTTCAGTGATGCACTTATACAAGTCCTGATAGATGAAATCCATGACATCTATAGTACCACCTGGATGGTCTGGACCATGATTATACACTAAGTGAGCATGGGCAATAAGATTGATTTCTGCACCTCTCATCTCATCCTTGTTGCCCACCTTGGGAGTGAGTGTGTGGCGAAACGTGCGAAGCAGAATGTTGTAGATGAGCTTGATGTTGGTGGTTTTGCCAACCACACCATTCTGAGAGTAGATTGGGGCCAATCTCTTCTTTTCATATGCCTGGCCATGTACATGCATTCTGAGACCATTGGGAGCATTGGGATTGAAAGGCACTCCAAGAATGTGTGCAAACTGAGCCATCCTGGAGCGACACCTAGTAGTGCCAGAGATCCACTCAAGGGAAATATCCGTAGTGTCCCCAAAGACCACTGTGGCATAGAACTGCTGGACCAACTCAACATTGTAGTCTTCCTTTACTTGAAAGATGGTGTGTAGCCCCATCTTCTCAGTCACCCAAAGAGCATCCTCAAAGTACCTGTGAGCTTGGAGCGTCTCAAGATCCAACCACTGCATGGGGCACACAGGAGTCCTGAAAGCACAAAACACCTCAAAAAAGAGTAGGGCTTGTTCATTTCTCCAGAACCGATCATCATCCGAGGTGCGAGACCGAGAATAGAAGTGTTGGATTCTCATCTCCACAAACTCCTTGGTACCCAAATCTGCCAGAGTGGTCAATGCTTCAAACTTCATGAGCTTGGCTTCATCCCTTTTCAGTTTTCTGACCTTTTCTTGCTTTGCTGCAGCACAATCACGAGCAGCATGTCTGACCATAGAAGGCTCAACATGAATGTCTTCCTCATGGAGCCTGCGAGGACGAGACTTTTGAGTAGTCTTAGACCGACGAGGATGACAGCTACCTGTGAGACAGAGTAGAAGGATAGCGTATGGGTAAGCACATTTTTCTAGGAGATACAAACACATAGTAGTATCAAAGTAATGCAGGAGTTCCACTGGCTCAAAACACCCGTACTGTCCGAAAAAATCACCCCGGAGACTCCGCGGTGACCGGACATTCTGGTACGTACGCGCCGGACATTCCGGCTGGACCAGAGTGTCCGACCTGTATATGCCGGACATTCCGGCTGGAGTCTTGATGATTTTTGGGTAGTTTGAGAGTGTTCAACCAGAGCAGATCGGGATTGCTAGAACCACTACAAGGACGAGTATTGCACGCAATAAGATGTATCCATGGATCTAGGTAAGATATTGGCCCCAAAAATTCATCTAGAGCAAACCCTAGAGATGGAGAAGGGGAGGGGCACTATACCAGCATCCATGGAGACCTTCACCGGAAGGGAACAGATCCCGGCGGCAAAGGGAAGGGAATGGTCGGTGGCAATGGCCGGATCCAGGGTGGAGGAACCCTCTCGGTGGTGCTCCTGGTCGGGGGAAGCAGGTTGGGTGCAAGAAGGAGTCGGGGAGGAGAAGGAGGACTGATCCGTCCACTTCTCCCCGACCCCTTTTATGAGTTTGAAACTGCTGGGGCCGGAGTGTCTGGGTGAAATTCACCAGAGTGTCTGGCCTAGCCAGAATGTCCGGAGTGAATCAAGCGGAGAGTCTGGTCTCACCGGACACTCCGGTTGGTTCAGGGCGGACAGTTCAGGCCCCTGCGACCAGAAACCCCAGTTTCAAGTAGTGGACAAATGTGTGGCAAGAGGAGCATGTTTAAGGTGATAATAGGCCTGGGATTCCGAAGATGTACTTTGAAGAACCAATAAAACATATATTTTCAAGAAGATGACAAATTAAGTTCCAAATCAAATGAACCAATAACCAACTCTTCAATAAGAAGAGGGAAGTGGCTGAGGCCACCATGTAAGAGTTTGTGGCATGACACCACTAAGAATTATCGTTGGGTTCATAGCCACTACTCATCAATGAAGCTCACATATAAAAAAATGATATTAAGAGAATTGAATTTCTTAATGTTGGCATTATGGGGATAGGGATATTCCAATGTATTAGGACCGCACTCCCCCTATCTCCATGCCTGCACCTAAACCAAATAACAGTCAAGACATAGGTGAGTGTGCAAGGATCAAGTCAATCTCCTTGAATCTATGATATTTAGTTCATTCCTCAAATAACAAAAACTTGCTTCATCAAGTGGCTTCGTGAAAATGTTGGCAAGTTGGTCTTTGGTTGACACATAAGATAGCTCAATATCACCTCGAGCAACATGGTCTCTAATGAAGTGATGACGAATCTCAATATGCTTTGTCCTTGTATGATCCACTAGGTTGTAGGCAATCTTGATAGCACTTTCATTGTCACATAGAAGAGGCACTTTGTCACAATGGACACTATATTCCTTTAAAGTTTGCCTCATCCATAGCAATTGAGTACAAGCACTAGCAGCTGCGACATACTCGGCTTCAGCGATGGAGACAGATATACAATTTTGCTTCTTAGAAGACCAACACACCAAGGACCTCCCAAGGAATTGGCAAGCCTCAGAGGTTGATTTTCTATCATCCTTATCACCAGCCAAATCCGAATCCCTGTATCCACAAAGAGAGAAAGTTGAGCCCTAGGATACCAAATACCATAGTTTGGGGTATGAACCAAATATCGAAAGATTCTCTTGACCACCATCAAATGGCTTTCTTTAGGAGTCGCTTGATATCTTGCACACACTCCTACACTCAACACAATATCAGGTCTAGATGCACAAAGGTAAAGCAAAGAACCAATCATGGACCGGTCTACCTTTTGATCCACATCTTTACCATTTGGGTTTAGTTCAAGATGGGTCTTTGTTGCCATGGGAGTAGGAGCTCCATTTAGATCTTTCATGTTGAATCTCTTGAGCATATCTTGAGTGTACTTGGCTTGGTTGAAGAATGTTGCTCCTCTTACTTTCTTGATCTCAAAACCAAGAAATACTCTCAATTCCCCCATCATAGACATCCGGAACCTATTAGTCATAAGCTTTGAGAATTCATCATTAAAATATTTGTTAGATGAGCCAAATATAATATCATCAACATATATTTGGCATACAAAAAGGTCCCAATTGACCTTAAGAGTACGTGGGATCGATTTTCCCAACCTCAAACCCACAATCTAACAACAACTCTCTAAGGTGCTCATACCACATGCGTGGGGCTTGTTTGAGCCCATAGAGTGTCTTATCAAGTTTGTAGATGTGGTTTGGAAAGTTGGGATCCTCAAACCCCGGGGGTTGCTTTACGTATACCAACTCATGCAATTAACCATTAAGAAATGCACTTTCTACATCCATTTGTTGTAATTTAAAGTTATGATGTGCCGCATAAGAAAGAAGGATACGGATGGACTCAAGGCGAGCCACAGGTGCATATGTTTCTCCATAATCAATGCCTTCAATTTGAGAGAATCCTTGTGCAACCAATCTTGCCTTGTTCCTCACCACAATTCCATGCTCATCTTGCTTGTTTTTGAATATCCCCTTGGTGCCTAAAACATTGCGGCATTCTTTTGGCTTTTCAACTAACTTCCATATTTTGTTCCTCTCAAAGTTGTTGACCTCTTTGTGCATTGCTTCTAACCAATCCAAATCTTTAAGAGCCTCCCATACTTTCTTTGGTTCCACCATGGAAATGTGTGCTTGGTGTTCACCAAAACTCTTCAATTGAGCTCTAGTGGATATCCCTCTTCTTAGATCCCCTACCACATTCTCTAGAGTGTGGTCCCTTAATTCATAAATTCTATCCATTCTAGCTTGGCTACGAGTTTCGATCTCCTTGTTGTTTCTTGTGGGGATCTCTTCATCACTTTGGTCCTCTTCTTGACCATTAACTTGACCTTGATCATCATCGGAATCATTCTCTTCTTCAAGAGGCAAAGATTGACCTTGGTCTTGATCAGGCACACTTATGGACAGGCGTTGAGCTGATCTTATGGCAGATTGTACAGATCTTCCTTGTGTAATAGACTTAGCAGCGCTGGACATCCTGGCAAATGGAGACTCAAGCTCCTCCTGGATAGAGGTTTCTCCCTAATTAACTTGTTGAGGGTCCACAGTTTGTATTTCGCTTGGGTCATTGTCCTCCTCGATAGGAGCTTGTTGATGTTGTGAAGATGAGGGATCCACTTGAGTAGAGCATAGTTCTTCTCGATCCGCCATAAGGGGTTCCTCAACAGGGCAGATAAATCCCGCACCCATTCTTCCTATGGCATCTTGAGGCATTTCATCATCTACATCACAGACATCAACACGCCCCCCTTGGGGACCCATCATATTGTTCAAACACCACACTACAAGATTCTATGACAATTCCAGAGAGCTTGTCATGGATTCTATAAGTGTGGATTCGAGACCATAACCAACAAAAATACCCTCTAATTTTTTGGAATCAGATTTGGACAAACGAATACCCTTTATGTGATAGAAACACTTACAACCAAACACCCGAAAGTATGAATTGTTGGGCTTGTTACTGGTAAGAATTTCATATCTAGTATTGATCAATTCTTTCCGGAGGTAGAGCCGATTTGATGCGTGGCATGCGGTGGAGATTGCTTTAGCCCAAAAATTGTATGGAGATTTAAACTCCGCCAACATGGTCCTTGCCATATCAATAAGAGTCCGGTTTTGTCCTCTCAGCTATACCATTTTGTTGAGGGGTATATGCAGCAAAATATTTGTGTTTTATCCCCTCATCACTAAGAAATCCATTCAAGGTGTAGTTCTTGAACTCAGTGCCATTGTCACTCCTTATTGTTAACACAAGGACATTGTGTTGACATTGAGCCATGTTGATGAAGTCAATGAAGTTTTCTTGGGTCTCACTTTTCAGCTTGAATAAATATACCCGTGTGTATCTTGAGTAGTCATCAACAATCACCAAAAAATATTTCTTCCCACCAAGACTTGCATGAGATGGAGGACCAAAGAGATCCACATGAAGGAGCTCCAAGATCCTCTTGTACTTGATGTAGTTCTTCGACTTGTGGGGAGAATCATGCATCTTTCCTTCAACACAATCCATGCATACACGATCTTTGGCAAAACAAACATTTTCTTTTAGTCCAACAATATGGCCATCCTTGTGGAGATTTTGCAAAGTTCTCATGTTGACATGGGCTAGACGGCGATGCCATAACCGACCCACATTGGCCTTTCCGAATAAGCACCACACACTTGTAGTGGTTTTCCCCCAAAAAGTCCACCACATACAAGTCATTTTCGACGTACCCAACAAAAGCGACCTTTAGAGGCTTGCTCCACATGAGGATCACAATATCATTATCAATACAGACGGCAAATCTCATATTTCCAAGAGCACGGACTTAAAGTAAATTATAGCCAAGGGTCTCAACAAGCATGACGTCCATGAGAGTAATATAGTGGGCAACCACAATCTTGCCGAAACCCATTACCTTAGACTTTGACTTGTCAGCATATGTCACGGATATTTGATCAACATTTGGTCTCAACTCCTTGACACTAGATGCGCTTCCGGTCATATGACTTGTGCATCCACTATCAAGCACCCATTTTGATCCTCCTAAAGCCTAGGTTTACAAAAGATCAAACTAGTTTTTAGGTACCCATTTTTCAATGGGTCCTCTTTTGTTAGCAACAAGGGTCTTGGGAACCCAAATAGACCAAGCAATATAGCCATCAAATGGTCCAACATATTGTGCATAAACATCACCATAATAATCACGCATTAACACATAGTGAGGGTTAGCACTTCCCGCAAAGTCATCATGACACATAGTTTTGCCACTTGTGGTCTTACTACCCACAATGGCCTTGTCTTTTTCTTGTGCGGGCTTGGTCTTCTTCTTGTTGTTGTTGTTGTTCTTGATTTTGGAGACAAAGACAATTCCCCTTTCTCACCATTTGGCCTATGCTTACTCAAGAGGTCATCAGTTGACTTGTTTCCTTTGGGAAAGGTGGCCTTAGCAAGCTCCCCCTTCAACCTAGTATTTAATTCAATTATATTTGTACAACTAGAAGGAATGAAAGTACTAGGTGAAGAAATATTGGTCAATTGAGTTTGAAGCTTTTCATGAGACTTTGTGAGTAACAAGAGTTCACTCTCCAAGTCCTTATGAGCCTTGTCAAGCATCCCAAAGTCCTTGGCAAGTTTTTCATGAACAACACCAAACTGAATCTTGTCCTTTTTAGCCTTTTTATATTTAGCAATAGCATGGTCACGTTCCTTGATGAGTTTATTAATAATTAAGTGATTTGCTTCATCAAGCCCTTCAAGTTACATCCTAGTCTCTTGTTCTACTTCTAGTGCATTATTTAGAGCTTCTACCTCAATCATGCGCTCTCTTCCTAATTTACATCTCTCATCAAGAAGCTCTTGTGTGTGAGAAATTTGATTTAAGAGGTCCAAAAAATGTTTCTTGTGCTCCCCTTGCAAGTTAGTCATAAACACATCAAAAGCAAGTAATTCCTTTTTGACCTCAAGAGATATCTCATCATCAAATTCATCATCAACCAAGGAAGTGGGGTGTGACGATGATAATACCTTCATTCCTCTTGCCATAAGGCAAGTGACGTTCTTGTTGGAGATATTCTCATTTGGAGAATAGAGGAGGGAGAAGGTCGGTGTAGAGGTAGTGGCAAGAGAAGCCACACCACTTGATGTTTCCTCTTCTTCATCTTCATCATCATCATTGTCGAAGGAGAATTCTTCATGTGTTATTAAGACAATTTCACCCGACTTCTTGTTGGTGGGATTTCTCTTGATGAAGGGTTTCTTGAAAGGAGCTTTGGAGGTTTTCTTCAACACAAGTTTACCCCCATGATCTTCTCTTTTCTCATAGGGACAACCGGCAACAAAGTGATAGCGATCACCACAATTGAAGCAAGTTCTCAATTTAGACCCATTGTCTCTTCTCCCATTAGGGTTGCTTCTTCATTGCATCTCCATCTTGGCCTTGGCGGGGTCTTTACAAAAGTTTCTTGCATAGAAGGCCATGTATCCACCATGAGCAACCTTGACATCTTCGGGGTGGCTCATTGAAAGTGCATCATCACTCCCTTCATCTTCATCATACTCCACAACCTTGGCATTCAAGGCAAGATTGACACCACTACTCATTCCAATAGCACGAGCACGGGCGTCTTTGGCATTCTTGGCAGCAGCCTTGAAAGCAGCCATCTCTTGCATAACTTCATTGGAGGTCATGAGATGGTATTTGTGTCTTACTTGGAGACTCTTCAACTCAGTAGGCTCGAAGGGCATGAGTGCACTCACATACTTCCTCTTGATCAAAGCATCATCAATGTGAGAGGCACCAACATTTTTGAAGGCGGTGGCTATGGATTTGAGTCTTCTATACATGTCTTCATGATCCTCACCATCCTTCATAAAGAATCCTTCAGCCTCATTACTTAAGGCATCATACCCATTTCTTCTCATGCTCTCATTGCCAACAAACAAGTCAATTAGAGCATCCCAACCTTCCTTGGCGGTGTTGTAGTGCTCAATGTGGGGAAAATCCTTTGGCCCCACTCCAAGTTGGATCATGTGTAAGGCTATCGCATTGAGTTGGCTATTGACCACTTCTCTTCTAGTCAAGTTAGGTGGATCCTCAATTTTGAGTCCTTCTTCAATAATGCTCCACAAGTCAATGCAAGAGCTACGCACATGAGATTTCATTAAAACTTGCCGTTGAGCAAAGGTATGTGCAGCTAACTTAGGTGTGTCACCTCTATTATTTATATGGGGATGAGGTATTGGAGGGTCAGGAGAGTACCATCTAGGAACCGCATGGTGCTCTTCCTTCCCATCACCCTTTTTGGTGGTGGAGTCAGTGGAATTATGTTCATCCCCCACCATTTCACCTATTGGCTTAGCTGGAGCATTTGCCTGAGTATTAGGTGGTTTTTCCTCTTGAGAGGGAGGTGGTGAGGCTGACTTTTCCATAACAAGTCGCTCAACAAGTTGACACAACTGTTGGATTTTGTTTCGCAAGGTAGAGCTCAAGCTTGTTTCCAATTCTTGAGATCTACCATGGTCACGAGTTTCTAGCCTCACCCTCTCCCTCATCTCCTAGGTTGCCCATAATATCTTAGGCGGTTAAGCCCAAATAAAGAGTCGAGGCTCTGATACCAATTGAAAGGATCGTATGGGAACCTAGAGGGGGGTGAATAGGTGATACTTCAAATTTTACTCATTTTCAATTTAGGGTTTGACACAAAAGGTAAATTCTCTAGATTATGCAACTATGGTGAATTTACCTATATGTCAATCTAGCACAAACACTAAGCAAGAACAAGATAAGTAAAGTGCGGTAAAGGATAGAAGTAACCAAAGTGGAGAACGCGGAGACACAAGGGTTTGTTTCCTGTAGTTCCTTCCTTTTGAGGGCAAGTACATCTATGTTTGGAGAGGGGTGGTTTCAAACCAGCAACGACACGAGAGGCCTCCCTTGTTCTCTGATGAACCTCACCCCCAACGGGTTCGATTCACCTCTTCCACTATATCGGCAACCTTCGAGGTGGAAGCCGACACCTTTACAACAAGTTCGAAGCACACATCCACAACCTAATTGGAGGCTCCCAAATACAAGCAAGTTGTCAAACAATCAAAGACAAGCTTGTAAGAACCAAATCACAGGCTAGGGTTTCCAATGAAACACTAGAGCAAGGGGCCCTCAAGTGAATGAGGGGGAAATGAAGATCTCTCTTGGTAAAGCTATAGATCAAGGCCTCCTCCTTCAATTCTCCAAATATCAATGACTTTGGATGGTTGACTGAAGAGATCTTGAGGATTTGGTGGCTCAAATGGTGCTTCTATTCTTGAACTGGACGAGCAGCTCCCAAGGTAGAAGAAGGGGCCTTTATATAGGCCCCTAGAATTAGAGCCGTTTGGGAGCCACTTACCCCGCATAGTCCAGCAAACATCAGCCGGACAGTCCGGCCCAACCGGACACTCTGGGTGACAACAACTGGACACTCTCGTCTTGTAGAGTTTCTGGCCAGAGTCCGGCCAGTGTCCGGGTGGTGTTCGATGTGGCACACAGAATGTCTGAGCTGGTCGATGAATCCTCAGGGCTGGATAGTCCGGCAGGCCCGGACACTTCGGCGCATATCAGTTGGATAGTCCGACAGGGACTTTGTCCCTACACAGAATTGATCCTGGGAAACCCTTTTTCCTTAGGTACAAAATACACTAATGTAGCTGATATCTCCTGAAACATTTAACAACAGATTAAACCTATCCAAGTGTTGTCAAGAAACATCAAAACAATAGGAAGGGCATAAATTCCCTTTCACCCGCCAAGGCAAAGTTGGAGCTAAATCACAAGAACAACTCAAGTGGGAGAAAGGAAGGTGGTCCAAAATCTAGATCATGGTACACTTGTGGTGACCGCTTTCACTTTGTTGTCGAGTGCCCATATGAGAAGAGATAAGATCATGGTGGAAGACTTATTCTCAAGGACAAGTGAAAGGCTCCTCCTTGCAAGAAGCCTTTCAACAATAAGAGTTCCACCTACAAGAAGCCTCAAGAGATTTTGTTGGCAACTCATGAAGACTACTCATCTAGGAGTGAGGAAGAAGAACAAGAGTCCACAAGTGAAGTGGCGTACATTGCCACCACCTCTACACCGACCTACTCCCTATTTGACTCTGAAAATGAGAATCTCCCCAACAAGAATGTCAATTTCCCTATGGCAAGGGCATCCGAGGTATCATCTATCCCCTCCCCTCATATCACCTTGAATGATGATTTGGATGACCTTGCTAGTCTTAAAGTTAAGGAGGAAATGGTTTCTTTGGATCATTATGTGACTAACTTGCAAGGTGAACACAAGAAGCACTTTGAGGCCCTCATGGGTCAACTTGTTCATATGGAAGGGCTTCTTGAGGAGAAAGGTAAAATTGAAAGAGAGGATGCTATTGAACTAGCATCCTTGAAAAATTCTCTTGAGGAAGAGGAAGAGCTTCAAGCTTCTCTTGAACAGAGGCTTGAAGGCATTGATGAGTCACATAACCTAGCTAACTCTAAACTCATTAAAGAGCGTGACCATGCTCTTGCTAAGGCCAAGGTTCATAAGAAAGAAAAGGTTGAGTTTCGTGTTGATCAAGCTAGACTAACCGGTGAGCTAGAGAAACTTGAAAAGGCTCATAAGACCTTGGATGGTGAACACTCTATCCTCATCAAGTCTCTTGAACAACTTCAAACTCTAGCTAAATTTGATGCTGCTAGCACCTCTAGTACTACCTGTGATCGCACAAATATAATTGAGGAAAATGCTAGGTTGCAGGATGTGCTTGCCAAGTCCTCCCCACCCAAATGTAATGGTGTTATAGAAGACCTTTTGAGTAATAAAAGGTCAAACAATGGGAAGGAGGGTCTTAGCTATGTATCCAAGGCAAATAAGAAGAAGAACAACAAGAAGAAGAAGGCCAAGCCCACTCAAGCAATAAAGAGCACCATTATTGGTGGTGATGTGATGAGGGGTAACCTCGGCAATGCCCATGGTGATGGACTTAGGGTTTTGCGGAAAAGATAACTCTAGGGATTTCATCGGATGTCAGGCAAACAAGGTGTAACATCCCAATTTCAGCAACCCTGGTTAGTTGTCCAGAATGCAAAAATCAGGGGGAACAAAACTTTTTCTTGTTTAATGCTAAAGTGTTTGCTTGTTGTTTCGATATGCTTATGCATATGAAGGTGTATTAGATGATATACTCCTTACCTTAACACCAGTTGACAAAAGCTACTTCCCAAAACAGTCTTGGCTTAATTTCCATATTCTCAAATGTTCTGGCATTTCAAAACTTGAGCCAAGAAGCCTTTGCAAACCAACTATTTTAGTAGCTTCTATTGATCAAACTATGGAGAGATATATAATATAATATCCTTATGTTTTCAAGATAGAACCTTCGACTACTCTTACCTCTAGGATCTCCAGAAACCTCTTTGTAAGCTTTTTAACTCTACTCTTGGTAGATATACCAAGTACTCTCATCTTATTCAAAATCCAACCCTTCAAAATTACCCATCCTTCCATCAAGCTAGGCTTGATGGTAACCCTAGTAGTAGTTGATTTGTTTGTAAGGTGAGTTGTCTTGATCTGCTGTTTGACTTGATTGCTCAGAAGTAGTATGAGCTACTCTAGGAGCTCATCCTCTAGGATCAAAATACTTCAAGATCACCAAATCCTAAGGAGGAATACAATCTGGCTCTAATCTCTAACCATCAGGTGATCATCTAAAACCCTTACCCAGATCAATTTTGAAGTGATCCATTCTAGAAGTTTCCAAGTCAATGAAGACCAATATCAAGCATGGATCCTTTCTACTCAATCTACACTTCAAAATCATCCACTTGATGATGCTTGGGTACCTTGCAAACCAACAAAAACATCCCCTCTCATGCTCTACTCAAAAACCCTCAATCTGCCAAATTTGCCCAAGTCTGGAAAACTATTTCCAACATCACCTTTTTAAATGTTTCCCTTTCTCAACCCTTGTGCATTTTTGAAATGCATATGAACCATCTTGTTAACCATCCTAAGGAATACCAAAGACCACTCTTTCCCTTGGTTATATCATCCTCGAACCCACTTGTTCTTGATGGTTTTGCAGGCAAGAAATTAACTTTTCCTGCAAATCTAGTCAACATGCCTACTTTGATAGAAGCTCACACCACCATCCAACCTTCTATGGACCAACTCTTTGCATGGTTGTGTTCTAATCATATAGGTATATCAATATCTACTTCACTTGTTCCAAGGGTATCTTTGTGCTTATTAAACCCACTAGGTTTTGAAGGCTAGTTGATAATCTGCTTTGGCAGGCTTATTTTATTCAAAGTTTGAAAGCCTGTCTTGGTGGGCTCAAGCAGGATCAAGCTCAAACCCCTACACCATTTCAATATACATCACTTGGTATATCCATCTATATATCCCATGCCCCAAGGGGAGCCCTGAGCTCCCAGATCCAACAAGGTTTTGGTGGCATGAAAACAATCTTACCCAAGATCCTTAAATCTCTAGTTTTCACCAAAATCAACTTGGATTCTCCAATCCCAAGGTTGAAAATGCTGGATATACCTTTTCTAAATCATATACCTTGATCATCAAGATTTATAAAATATTTGCCATAATTCTTAGGGCTCCAAATCTAATAAATCTCTTTAATAGTCAAAATCTTCAAAACTTCTTCCATAAAGGCAAGTTTGGCTTTTACCAAAGAACTTCCCCAACTTTTGGCTCAATTGAGATCCACATCTCATACCCCATATTCCCACTTCAAAAATAAATATTTTTGAAGAGCTTTATTATTTCTTTTTGCCCATTTTCTTAAATGGCTGAATTGGAATAACAATTGTTTTAAATACTTTTAAGCCACAATAAATCTTGGGAAAATTCCCCTAAGTGTGTATTCACATTTGGCACCGTATCACATCAAAAACGAATCTTGTCCAATTTAAAACTTTCAAATGATCTTCTATAAACTACTTCTGTGCTTTTTGAATAGAGGATTCTAAGTGAACATAAAATCCTCCGAAAAATCCCAAATAATTCCTGGATATCTACCTTGACCTCATCTATCTACCAGTACCATCTTCCCACCTTGCCCAGTGCAAAATATTAAACTTCCTTCACAAGCCTCATTTTGTTCAAATGGGGCAAACTAAGGAATTAGTGGCCTAGACCAAATTAAAATCACCACCAAGGCTCACCACCACTCACCACAGCAACCACCAATATCCTCTGGTCATGATCACTGTAGAAAATCCCTGTACCAGCTTGTCCCCTAGTGCTTGGACGCTAGTGCTTAACCCCATATGGGTGTCTTACTTTGCAAACTTCTTCTCCCCTTGCAACTGATGCACACTGCCCCCTCTACTCTGCAGCTCGACCAGAAAACCACCTCCCTTGCCCACAACATCCTCCCCTGGTTTCACCTCCCTCCCTAACTTGCCCCAATGGACTATGTCGACCATGAACCCCTCCCCTTCGGTATATAGTGCCACCAGCCAGCTCAAGTCTCCCCCTTGGCCTCATTTGCGTCCATCTCCTCCTCCTTACCACCCCAGCCACCCCACTCCCTCTCCACTGCTCTGCCCTGCTCGAGAGAGGGAGAAAAATGAGCTCCTCGGCCATAGCCAAGATCTGCTCGCGTGCTCTCCTTCCTACTCCCCTCCAGCTGCATGTCCCCTTGTTGAGTTCCCCTCCGCCTCCTTCCTCTAACCATGCTCGCATTTTGACCCGGGACGGCTCCTAGACGCTACCCCGGAGAGCTCCCGAGAGCACCACCGCGGGCTTCATCGCGTGAGCCACCTCCAGTCGCGGAACCTGCTGTTCCCGCCTCTCTCCGGAACCGCCGTGAAGTACCGCGTCTCCTCCGCCCCTCCCCGACGCATCTCCGCCTCTCTGGTATGCCCCATGCGCCCGTCGCACCACCCCTAGGGTTCCCTCCTTCTATTCCGTGGTTAGGGCAAGAAGAAGAGCAGGCACAACCGATCCCACCCGGATGGAACGGCCCATGTCGCAAGTTACCCGTTCGGCCTCCCCAGGCCACTGACAAGTGGGCTCCACCCCGGGGATTTTTCTAAGGACTGCCTTTGGGAATTTCCGGAGGGCATTCTAGTTATTATTTTGGAATGATTCCAACTCTCAGTGAAGAAGTACAACAAGGCCTACCTAACCATCTAAGGAAATAATTTTTGGATCTTCAGAACCTCTCTGGTGAATAATTTCCTAAAACTAGAGTTTTACCCATTAGAATATTCATTATAAATCCATGGAATTTGATAATTTGATGAAACCACTTTTGTTTGTTTCATATTTTCAATACCTATCTGTTGGTATCATGTTTTTACAATGGTACCTTATATAATAAGTCTTTGGTCCAAAACCCTCTCATCCCTAGTTTCTAGACTATGAAACCTATATGGTTTCCTTCAATGTTTGAAGACATGCTCCCAATCCTTCTAATCATTTTCTCAACACCACTAATGACTTGTTTGAATGCCTTGTTTTATTGTGGTCTTGCTTGTTTGCATGTATACTCGGTGAGGACAATAGTTGCGCTTGTATTGACGCCGAGAAGAAGAGGTCTTATTATTATTGGTATTCTGGGTTATGTAAAGAAGAAGTCTAGGGATAATTATGCCATATTACTGATCTCAAGCAAGCCACCTTCTCACTCATAAGCCTCGTCCTACTATTTTTACTTATGCATGTTTTATCTACTGTTTATTAAAACTATATTGTTTTACTATATGTTGTCGTTTACTTGGTAGTGGTTTGGCTCCTCCGAACTATTACACTTTTGTACTATTAAGTACAACCCCCTTGGTGACACCTACTTGTCCCTAGTAGAATAGATGGTGTAATCCACCATACCTCTTTGGAGACCCTGTTTTAGCCAGAGAAAAGCTAGAGGATGGGAAGACCCCGGCAAAAGTTTACCAAATGTTTCTGATAAAACCTTGGTGAGGTGGGACCTCCCAAGAGATGTTGAGAAAGAGAAAAGGGTTTTGTTTTATAAAATGCTGGAGGAAAAGCTGGAGGAAAAAGGTTTACAAAAACGCACCTGGTTCTTTGCAGTTTAGCTATAACAACTTAACCCTGTGCAACCACACTATCCCTATATGGGAAGGGGATAGATTTGATGGTTGTCTATTCCGGTATAAGCTGCCTCACAACAACTATAGGGGATCGGGGATCCCTGGAGGGTGGGCCTTCTCCGATAAAGGTCCATGTGGGACATCGACCTAGAGAAGGAACGAAGGGTCTGCTGGCCTCCACATGTTACTATGAGCCCCTCATTGAAAGCGCACACTCGAGAAGTGGAAATAGCGCTCCGGTTGGTCCTCGGTACCTCGACGTCCCGGTTTTGAGGGGATTAACACTCATAGGGTAGGCACTTATATTGGAGTGGGCATCTGGAGAGTCTTGATTGGTTACTCGACCCATGATAGGTGAAGATCAGGGTAGTGTACCCGGATGGTGTGGGTAAAGTGTACAACCTCTATAGAGTGTAAATCTATTCGAATAGCCGTGTCCGCGGTTAACAACGGGTTGGACAAACTTCTGTAGAGCGACGTTGGTTTTGTTTCCAAAAAGGATTTCTGAAAAGAAATGGCTTTGGAAATTTTTGACCATGGGATGGTCGGCAAGGATCCCTGTTTTAACCCTAGGATGGTCAGAAAGGGATGGAAGGAGTTTGGTCGTGGGACGACCGGGAGGAGGAAACAAATGGGTGACCTAGTCCTAATGTTCAGATTGGTTTATGAAAAAGTTTTACAAAAGTTTTCAGCACAGATATGTAGATGATATATCTACAAGAGAAACTAGTTGAGAAAAGAACCTCTCTTGGAGCCCTCCTACTACCACAGCCATAATGCATATCCTCTTGTTATTACTGTTATCTTAAGGTGGTTTGTGAGTACATTCAAAGTACTCACTAGCATTGTCCCTGGCTATTAACTTGGCCAGATCTCAGGGAGAAGGTGGTGTGGAGACTATGCGATCTAGGCCGTTCTCCTAGTCAGTTGCCTGTAGGTTAAGGCATGGCTCGGGCTCTGCACTTGATGAAGATTCGGTGACGATTATTGATGTAGCCATAACGACATTTATGTAAGTCTTGTAATTCGGTATATTCTTGGATGTTGTAATGATACTTGTCGGTTATGTGCCACGACTAACTGATCATGGGATCGTGGTTGTATGCATAACAGGGATTCTCGGAGGATTAATCCGGGGGCCCCACACAAGGGAGTCGAAGTCGCCTGATTACTTGATGAACAACTCTATTACAGATCTCTTGGGGGTTTTTTTCGGTTGTCCTCTCATAGGCTTCTCCCCTCCCATATATAATAGGTCTGGTCTCAAAACCGTATACGTATAGGTTACATATGTATGATTACAACACCAACAAAATGTCAGTTCATATTTCCTTTCTAAATACAACGCAAGCTTTCATCAAATGCTTCTTGGGCCATCATCTTGAATCTTCATGGGTCGTGAGCCTTTATGCAGCTAGGATAACAAATCATAAGCGCCCGAATAATCATACCCATGTTAGTAGCCCCCGAGACTACCTGAATCGTAGATTCTGTTTGAGTTTTAAAGATATGCTCAATTTTTCATGTTCTGAGATTTTATGAATTGTTTCTACTTTGCTTATTTTGTAGGGATTTGATAGAACAGGCCTGATGCATCTGATGGATCCGGAATCCGTTAATTTCTCCTAGGAAAAAACATTGTAGACCTACATCAAATTCAAGTCCTCGGACCTAAATCAGAATTATAACTGGCATAATTCAGTTCAACCCATTGAGGTCTTATCGAATACTGAATCCCAGTCCTATTTTATTGGATACCCAACGTGTCCGTCGGGACTTTTCATCATATCGTTGATATGGATATTTTACTGGAAGAGCGCATTCTTGTGCGATAACCAGGCCACACATGAAAAATCCTGGGGTCTTACCTTCATGTCTTGGACACGGCATTCAGAGTTTTATCACGTCGGGTGCGGTCCGATATTTTTGTAATGATTTTTATAGGCTGCCTTGTTTGGCTGGTGGAATTTCTAAAATTTAACATTTTTTTGTTTTAATGATTTTATAGAATCTCCCGATGGCAGTAACCTTTTGAGGATACACCAAAGTAAAACTCGTAGGTCCGAGTGAAAACCGATTTAACTCTACATGCACAATTTAATTTCTACCAGGTGCACTCCAGCGTTCCCGATGGGAGTAGCCCCCGAGGCTATGTTTGGATTCCTGTATCTGCACATAGGCTCATATTTATTGTTAGTTTTATGAGAATAATGCTTATAAATAAATAGATATCCCCTTCTTTATTGGCAAAAGGGTATAAATAAATACTCAAAGTATGAAGAACTTATCTTTTATTTATATTCCAAAGCCAAAGATACATTGTTTGGCGGATTTCCGCCTAGCCGTTGGCCTTAATATTCTGGGTAAGAAGCCTGACCATAGGCTTTATTGTAATTTAAATTGCAAGAAAACATAAATTCTAAGCGTAAAAGTGCCGCGGTTGTGCGATGTTCCACGGATTGGAGTATTTAATTCCTGTTTTTCTTGCCTTGTAACCGATATGCTCCTCCAAGAATAACTTTTGTAACAATGTAAGGCCCTTCCCAAGGCGACTCCAATTTACGGTGACCATCTTGCTTGAGGCAAAGAACTAGGTCCCCTACAACAAAGGACCTAGGACGCAATCGTCGACTGTGGTAGTTATGCAAGTTTTGATGATATATAATGGCTCTCTGGAGGATGACATCGCGGGCTTCATCAAGTGCGTCAACATCTTATTCAAGTGCTTCTCTTGAAGCTTCTTCATCATATGTAGCTACCCGTGGTGATTCCTGTGATACTTTGACTAGAAGAACAGCTGCAGCGCCGTGGACCAGAAAGAAAGGTGTGTCTTGTGTTGAATTGTTTGGAGTAGTATGTAAGCTCCACAAAACTGATGGTAACTCATCTATCCATGCTCATTTTGCCCTGTCAAGTGGTGCTAGTAATCTTTTCTTGAGGCTAGCTGTTACTAGACCATTGGCTTTTTCCATCTCCTTGCAATATTCCTTGAACTCATTGGACGTAAGTTCATGGCCCATGAGTTCAACAAATACTTTTATACCCATCTCCTCATAGTATTCCTTGAACTCATTGGACGTAAAATTAGTTCTATTATCGGTGATGATGCTATTTGGCACGCCAAACCGAAACACTATGGATTTGATAAAATTCATAGCCGAAGTTCCATCCTGGCTGCTAATAGGCATTGCTTCAATCCATTTAGTAAATTTGTCGACTACTACAAGAAGAAAGACATGTCCTCCTGGAGATGATTTGTGAAGTTTGCCATATTGAGTCCCCACTGAGGGAAGGGCCATGCAAGAGGTATAGGGTTTAACTCAGCAGCGGGCCCACCAGGTTTTGTTGTGAATCACTGACAGACCTCACATGTTCTAACTATATCCTTTGCATCTTGTACTACTGTAAACCAATAGAATCCTACCCTAAACGCTTTGGTGGCAATTGTTCGGCTGCTAGCATGATGGACACATACTCCTCCATGTATATCCTTAAGTATAACTTTTCCTTCGTCGGGTGTGACACATCATTGTAGCACACCCGAAATACTTATTTTATATAACTCCCCCTTGACGATTCTGAAGGCTTTTGATCTTCGAGTGATTCACCAAGCTTCTGTCAGATCTTCAGGTAGCTCTCCTCTAGTCATATATGCTATGTATGGCTGCATCCATGTAGGCTCTATTATCATAACCTCATCAACTTCTGGTTCTTCTTCTATGAGTTCCTCTGTACTCGTGCTAGCTGGTGGAACCCCCGAGTCCTTTCACGGCTTAATATTTTTTCCTACCTTGGGTGCTACGACCTACCTCGGAAACTCTCTTGACCTTGATAGACCGCTCAAATACTTCCTCCCAAAGAACCCCGGGTGGCATTGGTAGGCACAGGGACCTAATGTTTGCTAGATTGTCGGTTTCTTCATTGCTTGCTCTTCCTATGTGAGACACTTCACATCCAACAAACTAACCCTCCATAATGCTACGCAGATCACGGTAGGAAACCATGTTGTCGCTGACAGCATCGCATTTGTTCATTGCTTGTTGTGCTACAAGATTGGAGTCGCCAAATATCTTAAGGCGAGTTGTGCCGCAAGCTTTAGCCATACGCATACCATGCAACAAGGCCTCATACTCAGCTTCGTTATTTGACGCATTTGCGAAGCTCATTCGAAGTATATAACACATTTTATCGCCTTGTGGTGATACTAATATGACTCCTGCCCCTGCTCATTACGTTCTTTTTGATCCATTAAAGTACATTGTCCATGCGCTAGAAAGGTCTGGTGGGCCAGCACACTGTAGTTCAGTCCACTCAGTGATGAAATCAGGCAGAACTTGTAATTTGATTGCTTTACACTTCTCGTATGTGATATCTCAAGGGGAAAGCTCAATGCCCCATAGATAGACACGTTCAGTTGCTTCTAGGTTGTTGAGAATATTAGATAGGGGTGCTTCATTGACCACTATGATCGGGTGTTCTAAAAAATAGTGGCGCAACTTTCGTGCTATCATAAACACTCCATATGTCAACTTTTGATAATGTGGGTACCTATGTTTTGATGGTGAGAGAACTTTGGTCATGAAGTAAACTGGCCTCTGAACCACGTGGGTTTTCCCTTCTTTGGGTCACTCTACGACCAGAACTGTGCTGACCACTTGATTTGTGGCGGCAATGTAAAGAAGTAATGGCTCTTTCTCGCGTGGAGACACAATGAAAGGAGATGTCAAAAGTGTTCTTTTGAGATCCTCAAAGGCACGCTGAGCTTCTTCTGTCCATTCGAATTTATCAGGTTTTCTCATGAGGGCATAGAATGGTAGTGCTTTTTCTCCTAAACGAGCAATGAAGCGGCTGAGTGTTGCGACTCGCCTAGCTAGCTGCTATACTCCCCGAAGGTTCGTTGGTTTCTTCATTGTTAGGATTGCCTGTATTTTCTCGGGATTGGCTTCGATTCCTCTTGCTGATATGAGATATCCAAGGAGTTGCCCTGCTGGGACTCCAAAGTAGCACTTCGTCAGGTTAAGTTTGATGCAAAAATATTCGAGGTTTTCGAATGTTTCTTGGAGATCCATGATGAGTGAAGACACGTGCTTTGTCATAACTATAACATCGTCGACATATACTTGCACGTTAGTGCCAGTTTTATTTCCTAGGCAATTCTACATCATTCGTTGATATGTTACCCGGCGTTTGTGAGACCAAAGGGCATTTTTGTATAGCAGAATATGCCATAGGGCATGATCAATGTCCTTTTCTCCTGATCTTCCTCCTTCATCCAAATTTGATGGTATCCTGAATACGTGTCCAAAAAGGAAAAAGGTCCCCACCCCGCAGTTGCATCGATTGTTTGATCGATTCGTGGTAGTGGGAAGTGATCCTTTGGACAATGTTTGATCAACGTAGTGAAAAAAATACACGTCCACAGTTCTTTTGAATTTTTCTTTGGGATGCATACTGGGTTTGCAACCCACTCTCCTTTCTTTAATTCTTTGATGAATTTGGCATCAGTGAGGCGATGGAGCTCCTTTCCAATGGCCTTATGTTTTGGTTCTACGAAGCAACGAAGCGACTATTTTACTAGCTTTGCCTTGGGTTCCAAATTTAATGTGTGCTCAGCGAGTTCCCTCGAAATTCTCGGCATGTGAGAAGGTAGCCATGCGAAGATCTCCCAGTGCTCACGGAGGAACTTGATGAGTGCGCTTTCCAATGCGGAATCAAGATTTGAGGCCACAAATATGGTTTTCTTCGGGTCGGTAGGACGGATCTTTACTTCCTTTGTGTATTTTGCGGTGTCAAAAGCCTGGTCGGGATTGACACGCTATATTGCCAGAGGTTCTGTGGTTGCCGCAATTTTATCTATTCAAATTCTGTTGCCATCCCGAATGATTCAGAGATTTTATTGAACTCTCGATCACAATTGTTAGATCGTGTGAAGCTTCCCTTGACTGATATGAATCCTTTTGGTGCTAGCATCTTCATAACTAGATATGCATAATGTGGGACTGCTATGAAACGTGTGAAAGCTGGTCATCCCGGGATCCTGTGATACTGTGATGGCCAGTCCATGACTTCAAACTCGAACTTTTCTCGCCTAAAATTTTTCTTGGATCCACAAACGACATTAAGAAATACTTTATCTAAAGGGATTTAAGCTTTACCTGGTACTATGTCGTGGAAGGATGTCTGTTGGTGCTAGATTTGCCAATGAGTAATTCGTTGCTCTTAGTGTTTTGGCGTAGATTAGATTTATGCTGCTTCCCGCATCCATAAAAACTTTGCTCATGTCGAATCTGATGGGTTCATCGCAAGGAAAACAGAAAATTCTACCGCAAGAACGAACAAAACCAAGATCTAATCTATGGAAAAGCCAAGATCTAATCTATGAGATAAGTGCAACAAGATAGATCTATACTAACCCTTGTAGATCCAAAGCATTGTTCAAGATTGGATCGCGTGGTTGATGTAGACAATCACTTGCTGATCTCAAGATCGAGTAGACGATCCTTCTGGCATCGCGTTCTAGCAGCGCTTCCACACTCGGTCACATGTACGGAGTCGATGAAGACGATCCTCTCCCCATTCTAGCAGGCAGCAGGGGTAGTATATCTCCACGGAATCCCAACAGCACGACGATGTGGTGGTGATGATGGTGGAGAATTCCTACAGGGCTTCACCTAAGCCACAGCAAGAGGAAGAAGGAGGGAGTGGCGGCTAGGGTTTGGGTGGAGGGGCAAGGGGAGGCACCCCCACCCCTCTTTATATAGAGGGGGTGCGACCTGGGGTTCCCACCCCCTGGCCCACCTCCTAGGGCCGGCACACAAGGGGAGGGGGAGGTTTCCTTCCCCCAAGTCTTATCCCCTATAATCTAGGGATTTGTGTTTATCTCTTCGTAGAACCTTCTGGAACATTCCGAAACATTCTAGAAGCTCCAAACAAAACTCCGGAACTTTTCCGAACCCTAGAAACGACTTGTGTTATATGAGTTTTATTCTCTGGACCATTCCGAATCTCCTCGTGATGTCCTGGATCCAATCCGATACTCCAAACAACATTTGGTCTCCAAATCATATTCCATATATACCTAAACAACATCGAACCTTAAGTGTGTCCCCCTACGGTTCGTGAACTATGCAGACATGATCGAGACTCCTCTCCGATCAATAACCAATAGTGGGACCTAGAGATCCATAATGACTCCCACATATTCAACGATGACTTCTTGATCGATAGAACCATTTACATACGACACCGATTCCCTTTTTAACACGATACTCTACTTATCCGAGGTTCGATCATTTCAACCTCGTTGCTGATAAGTACTCTTTACTCGTTCCGTGATATGACATCTCCTATGACCTAGTCACATGCTTGCAAGCTAATTGGATGACATTCCACCGAGAGGTCCTAGAGCATATCTATCCGTCATATGGATGGACAAATCCCAGTCTTGATCCATGCGCTTCAACACATACTTTCAAATACCTAATGCCACCTTTATAACCACCCAATTATGAAGCAGCGTTTGATGTCATCAAAGCACTCATCTAGTGATGGTGATTAACACAATCTCATGGTCGAAGGATTAGGTTACTATGTATTTGAAAGCTTGTAGCAAAACAAACTTAATGACTTGATCTTATGCTATGCTTACTATGGGTGTGTGTCCATCACATCATTCTCCTAATGATATGATCTTGTTATTAATAACATCAAATGTCCATGATTAGGAAACCATGGTCATCTATTAATCAACAAGCTAGTCTTAATAAGAGGCTTACTAGGGACTCTTTTACGTTTACAAAACACACAAGTATTAGTGTTTCCTATTAGTACAATTATAGCATGAATGTAAACATTTATCATAAACACAAAGATATAATAATAACCATTTTACTATTGCCTCTTGGGCATATCTCCAACAGTCTCCCACTTGCACTAGAGTCAATAATCTAGATTACATTGTAATGTACCTAACACCCATGGCATTCTGGTGTTGGTCATGTTTTTCTCTAGGGAGAGGTTTAGTCAACGAATCTGCCACATTCAGAGCAGTGTGTACTTTGAAAATCTTTATGTCACCATCTTGGACATATTCGCGAATAGCATGGAAATGCAGCTTGATGTGCTTTAGCTTGCTGTGTGACCTTGGCTCCTCTGCATTAGCTATGGCACCCATGTTGTCACAATAGATGGCCATCGGGTCCAACACACTAGGAACCACACGAAGCTCACTAATGAACTCCTTCATCCATATCGCTTCTTGTGCAACCTCCGAAGCAGCTATGTATTCCTATTCAATTGAAGATTTTGCCACAACGCTTTGCTTGGCACTCCTCCACCTCACTGTAGCACCATTCAAAATAAATATGTATCAAGACTGTGACTTCGAGTCATCTGGATCGGTGTTCCAACTAGCATCGGTGTAACTATTTACAACAAGCTTTTCATCACCTCCATAAGAAAGAACCATATCCTTAGTCCTATTCGGGTACTTAAGGTTATTTTTTACCGCTGTCAAGTGTTCCATTCTAGGATCACTTTGATATCTGCTAGTCAAACTAACAGCGTGTGCTATATCCGGTCTTGTACATAGCATGGCATACATGACAAAGCCTATGGCTAAGGCATAGGGGATTTTACTCATCTTCTCTCTATCTTCTACCATAGCTGGACTTTGAGTTTTACTCAAGGTCTTACCTGGCAGCATGGGCAAGAACCCTTTCTTGCTTTCTTCCATTCTAAATCTCTTTAGAACCTTGTCCATGTATGTACTTTGTGAAAGTGCTATTAAGCGTCTTGATCTATATCTATAAATCTGATGCCTAAAATGTATGCCGCTTCACCAAGATCCTTCATTGAAAAACTATTATTCAAATAGGCTTTGACACTTTCAGGAAGTTCTATATCATCCCCAATCAACAATATGTCATCCACATATAGTATCAGGAATGCTATAGAGCTCCCACTCACTTTCTTGTAGATACAAGCTTCTCCATAAGTTTGTATAAATCCAAAGTTTTTATCAGCTTATCAAAACGTTGATTCCAACTTCAGGATGCTTGCTTCAGTCCATAAATGAAGCGCTGGAGCTTGCATACCTTGTCAGCATCTTTAGGATCGACAAAACCTTTGGGTTGTACCATATACAACTCTTCCTCAATGTCACCATTAAGGAACGTTGTTTTGACATCCATCTACCAAATCTAATAATCGAAATATGCAATGATTTCTAACAAAATCCTCACAGACTTTAGCTTCACTACCGGTGAGAAAGTCTCATCATAGTCAACTCCTTGAATTTGTCAGAACCCTTTCACGACAAGTCGAGCTTTATAGACAGTAACATTACCATCAACATCTGTTTTTCTTTTAAAGATCCATTTGTTCTTGATAGCCTTGCGGCCATCCGGTAAGTCAACCAAAGTCCATACTTGGTTTTCATACATGGATCCCATTTCAGATTTCATGGCTTCTTACCATTTGTCGAAATCTGGGCTCATCATTGCTTCCTCATAAGTTGTAGGGTCATCGATGTTGTCCACCAACATGACATCCAACGCAGGGTCATACCAATTAGGAGTGGCACGAACCCTCATCGACCTGCGAGGTTTAGCAGCAACTTCGTTCGAAGTTTCATGATCATTATCATTAGCTTCCTCTCTTATTGGTACAAGCGGCATAGAAACTTCTTTCGGTGCTGCGCTACTCTCAAATCCGAGAGAAGGTTCAATAACCTCGTCGAGTTCTACTTTCCTTCCAGTCACTTCTTTTGAGAGAAACTCGTTCTCAAGAAAGGGTCCATTCTTAGCAACGAAAACTTTGCCTTCGGATCTATGGTAGAAGGTATACCCAGTTGTTTATTTAGGGTATCCCATGAAGACGCATTTTCCCTTTTGGGTTCAAGCTTGTCGGGTTGTAACTTCTTTACATACACTTCGCAGCCCCAAAATTTAAGGCACAAAAACTTAGGTTTCTTACCAAAACACAATTCATACGGTGTCGTTTCAACAGAATTAGATGGTGCCCTATTTAAAGTGAATGTGGCCGTCTCTAATTCATAACCCCAAAACGATAACGGTAAATTTGTAAGAGACATCATAGACCGAACCATATCTAAGAGAGTTCGATTACGACATTCGGACACACCATTATGCTATGTTGTTCCCGGCGGTGTCAACTGCTAAAGTATTCTGCATTTCTTTAAATGCATGCCAAACTCATAACTCAGATGTTCACCTCCGCGCTCAGAATGCAAAAACTTAATCTTCTCGTTACGCTAATTTTCTACTTCACTTCGAAATTCATTAAACTTCTCGAAAGTTTCGGACTTATGTTTCATAAAGTAGACATACCCATATCTACTCAAGTCATCCGTGGAAGTAAGAACATAACGATATCCACCGAGCAATGCTATGCTCATTGGGTCGCACACATCGGTATGTATTATTTCCAATAAGTCCGTAGCTCTCTCCATTATCCCAGAGAATGGAGTCTTGGTCATTTTTCCCATTAGACATACTTCGCATCTTTCAAGTGATTCAAAGTCAAGTGATTCAAGAAGTCCATCGGAATGGAGTTTCTTCATGCGCTTCACTCCAATGTGACCAAGATGATAGTGCCACATGTATGTAGAATTATCATTCATTTTTATTCGTTTAGCATATATGTTGTGAACATGTGTATCACTACTATTTAGATTCAATAAGAATAAACCATCCATGTTAGGTGCATTACCATAATAAATATTACTCATATAAATCGAACCACCATTATTCTCAGACTTAAACGAGTAACCGTCTCACAATAAACAAGATCCAGAAATAATGTTCATGCTTAACGCAGGCACCAAATAACAATTATTCAAGTTCAAAACTAATCCCGGAGGTAGATGAAGAGGGAGTGTGCCAACGGCAATCACATCAACCTTGGAGCCATTTCCAACACGCATCGTTACCTCGTCTCTCGCCAGTCTTCATTTATTCCACAGCTCTTGTTTCAAATTACAAATATGAGCAATCGAACTAGTATCAAATAACTAGGCACTACTACGATTACTAGTAAGATACACATCAATAACATGTATATCAAATATACCTTTCTTCTTGATGTCGTTGTTCTTCAGATCTGGCAGGTACTTGGGGTAGTTGCACTTCTAGTGACCTTCGCCCTTGAAGTAAAAACACTCAGTATCAGGCTTAGGACTAGCCTTGGGCTTCTTAGCAGGTGCGGCAACTTTCTTGTTGTCCTTCTTGAAGTTGCCCTTGTTCATAGGCTTGCCATGTTTCTTGAAATTGGTGGTCTTATTGACCATCAACACTTGGTTCTCTTTCTTAATCTCCACTTCAGCAGTTTTCAACATGGAGAAGAGTTCAGGCAACATATTGTTCATGCAATGCATATTGTAGTTCATCACAAAGTTCTTGTAACTAGGTGGCAGTGATTGGAGGACACGATGAATCCCAACACATTAGGAAGAATTATTCCCAATTCTTGGAGCCTATTCGCGTGCCCAGACATTTTGAGCACATGCTCGCTAACGGAGCTGCCCTCTTCCATTTTACAGTTAAAGAACTTCTCGGAGGTCTCATAGCTCTCCACGGCCGCATGAGTCTCAAAGATCAGCTTGAGCCCATTGACAATCTCAAAGGGGTCACGGTTCCCAAAGCGCTTCTGAAGCTCCGATTCTAAACCGTAAAAGATGGCACACTGAACTGTGGAGTAGTGATTTTTCCGAGTGACGAAAACATTCTTAGCATCATCGGAAGCATCCTCTACAGGTGGGTCACCTAGCGGTGCATCGAGCACATAGGTCAACTGACCAGCGCTCAGGATAATCCTCAATCCACGGAACTAGTCCGTAAAGTTGCTTCCATTGTTTTTCAGGTTTTCTTTCTCTAGGAAGACATTAAAGTTGATGGAGGGGGTTACGATGATCTACAACATATCTGCACAGAGTTTAGACTAAGTTTACGACAAAATTGAGTTCAAATTTAATTCTTAAATTAACTAGGTGAACTCCCACTCAAAACAACATCCCTCACGTTGCCTTAGTGATTACACAAGCCAAATCCACTACACCAAGTCCGATCTTCATGAGAGAAGATGTAGCTTCGAAGGTGAACAATCAACACGTTCATCATATCATTCATATGACTCATGCTTTACCTTTCGGTATTCCGTGTTCCGAGACCATGCTTGTACATGCTAGGCTCCTCAAGATTAACCTTAGTATCCGCATTTGCAAATCTGGCTTGCACCCGTTGTATGCACACGTAGAATCTCTAACACCTGATCATCACGAGATGCTTCAAAACGATGAGTCTTAGCAACAGTGCCTACTAAGGACGAACACTTTATTACTTGATATTTTAGTGAGAGGGATCATCTTATAATGCTACTGTCACGATCTAAGCAATACAAGATGCAAAAAAGGATTAACATCACATGCAATTCATAATATGTGACATGATATGGCCTTTCTTCTTGTGCCTTTGATCTCCATCTCCAAAACACGGACATGATCTCCATCATCACCAACGTGGCATCAAGGTCAGTGGCATCGGTTCATGGTTGTCCATCACTTAACAGAAACTATTACAACTACTTGGAATAAAGCTATTACATGATGAATAGACACGCAGGTCTTGACAAAATAAAGACAACCATTAGGCTCCTGCTGGTTGCCACATTACAACAAGGATCATTGCATACATCAAATATATTCACAATCGCATCGTAGCCATATTACATCACATGCCCCTTCAAAAACAAGTTAGATGCCTCTAATTTTCTTTGCATGTTTTACGTGGTTTGGGGCTTTCGTATAAGAACTAATCTTACCTACGAACAAGAACCACAACGCTGATACAGGTGTTTTCAGATGCTAATTGTAAATTGAATCTTAACTATGGTGGGAGAGACAGACACCCGCAAAGGCACTTGTGTAATGCAAGTTCCACGTCAAACATGGAGCAAGTCTCATGTGCGAGGACATGTAAAGTTGACCCGAGCCGCTTCATCCCACCATCCCACAAGATGCAAAGTACACGTGAAGACAACAACAACGAAAGCATCAACGCCCACAAACCCATCGTGTTCTACTCCTGCAACAGATCTACGCATAGACATGGCTCTGATACCATTGATGGTTTCATAGCAGGGAAAACAAAAAAATTTACTACAAGAACGAACAAAACCAAGATCTAATCTATGGAAAAGCCAAGAGCTAATCTATGCGATAAGTGCAACGAGATGGATCTGTACCAACCCTTGTAGATCCAAAGCCTTGTTCGAGATTGGATCTCGTGGTTGATGTAGACGATCACTTGCCGATCTCAAGATCGAATAGACGATCCTTCTAGCGCAGTGTTTCGGTAGCGCTTCCGCACTAGATCACACGTACGGAGTCGATGAAGACAATCATATCCCTATTCTAGCAGGCAGTGGAGGTAGTAGATTTCCACGGAATCCCACCAACATGATAGCGCGGTGGTGGTGATGGTGGAGAATTCCTGCAGGGCTTCGCCTAAGCCGCAGCAGGAGGAAGGAGGAAGGAGTGGCGGTAGGGTTTGGATGGAGTGGCAAGGGGGAGGCGCCCCCACCCCTCTTTATATAGAGGGGGTGCGACCTGCGGTTCCCACCCCCTGGCCCACTTCCTAGGGCCGGCGCACAAGGGGAGGGGGGAGGCTTCCTTCCCCCCAAGTCTTATCCCATATAATCTAGGGATTTATGTTTATCTCTTCATAGAACCTTCTGGGACATTCTGAAACCTTCTAGAAGCTCCAAACAAAACTCCAGAACTTTTCCGAACCCCAGAAAATGACTTGTGTTATGTGAATCTTATTCTCCAAACCATTCCGGATCTCCTCGTGATGTCTTGGATCCAATCCGAGACTCCGAACAACATTCGGTCTCTAAATCATATTCCATATCTACCTAAACAACATTACACCTTAAGTGTGTCACCCTACAGTTCATGAACTATGTAGACATGATTGAGACTCCTCTCCGGTTAATAACCAATAGAGGGACATGGAGATCCATAATGACTCCCACATATTCAACGATGACTTCATGATCGATAGAACCATTTACATACGACACTGATTCCCTTTGTCACACGATACTCTACTTATCCGAGGTTCGATCATTGGTATCTCCATACCTAGTTCTACCTTGTTACTGATAAGTACTCTTTACCCGTTCTGTGATATGACATCCCTTGTGACCTAGTCACATACTTGCAAGCTAATTGGATGACATTCCACCAAGAGGGCCTAGAGCATATCTATCCGTCATATGGATGTACAAATCCCAGTCTTGATCCGGGCGCTTCAACACATACTTTCAGAATACCTAATGCCACCTTTATAACCACCCAGTTACAAAGCAGCGTTTTATGTCATCAAAGCACTCATCCGGTGATGGTGATTAACACAATCTTATGGTCGAAGGATTAGGTTACTATGTATTTGAAAGCTTGTAGCAAAACAAACTTAATGACTTGATCTTATGGTATGCTTTCTATGGGTGTGTGTCCATCACATCATTCTCCTAATGATATGATCTTGTTATTAATAACATCCAATGTCCATGATCAGGAAACCATGATCATCTATTAATCAACAAGCTAGTCTTAAAAAGAGGCTTACTAGGGACTCTTTTACGTTTACAAAACACACAAGTATTAGTGTTTCCTATTAATACAATCATAGCATGAATGTAAACATTTATCATAAACACAAAGATATAATAATAACCACTTTATTATTGCCTCTTGGGCATTTCTCCAACAGAATCCTCCCACTTGCGCTTCTACTATCAAGGCTGAATGGCCCGGTCGTGGTACTCAAAGCGGGTGACCATCTCTATTGAATGTGATTTCCTGATTTGAACCAATGAAGATATTCAGGGTGACTGGTGGATTTATCTCAGCCATGTTGACTTGTCTGGTAATTAGCTTTTGGATTCTATTGGAGGGGCGTCCTTTCTAAATCATTGACATTGCTCCCTTTGACCTAGGATACTCGTTTCCTTGATTTGTTGTGTTTTGTGGCTGCCCTGCTGGTGGGTTTCTCGACTGTGGTGGTGGGGCACCGATGGAAAATGTGCCAGACATAGTGGTGTATCCTCTGCTTGCTGCTTCGGTTGCTTTTGTGTTGCATAACTCTTGCATCTTTAAAAACATTCGGTAGCATTTCATGAGATGGTTGGATTGTCTTTTGCCAGTTGATTCGACATAAAAGTGCATATTATAGGGTCCTTCCATCATTTGCATCGCGGACATGGGTGGGTCACTAGCTCTTGGTTGGTAACGTTGTGCTGATTGACTTCCACTGGTGTCGTCCCTGTTATGATTGTTGTTTCTATAATTATCCTCTTCCGAGAAACTAGCTTCCACATAGCTTGGTCATGTGTGCCCGTCGTTGTTCCTTCGTCTTTTGTCACTGTTACTTTGTCCCTATCTTCATCGGGTGAGCGTGTTCGTTTGTTGTGTAGCACGTCTTCTCCATCAGCCCAGTGGTTTGTTATGTCCATCAACTGCGATTTTTTTTTTGGGTTTGACCCTTCCCAGTTCTTCTATGAATTCTTGTTGGCGGAGGCCTTCATTGAAGGCGTCGATTGCCCTTTCGTCGGATATGGCTTTGTCTGAGTTCTTGATTATATTCCATCGCTGAATGAAGGCTCTTATTGACTCTCTAAGTTTCTGTTTGCACACTCGCAGTTGCTCCAGGGATGCAGGTCATTTGAATATGGAGTGAAAGTGTCGAAGGAATTTGTCTTCAAGGTCGTTCCAGCTGCTAATGGAATCTTTAGGTAACTGCCTAAGCCATTACCGTGTGGCACTGGTTAAGTGTAGTTGTAGGCTTTGCATTGCGGTGGCTGTGGAGCCTCCCTATAACTTGACGGTGGATAAATAATCTGCTAGCCAGGCTTCGTGTTCTTGTATCCCATCGTCTTTTTGACGGTCATGCGGGAGTTTGAAGTCTTTAGGTACTTTTCTTTTGCGAATCCGCTGCGTGAAGCAGCTGGCTCCGCATAACTCATGGTCATCTTTGCTATCTCCGTTGTAGTATCTTCGGATGCGGCCTTCGTCCCATGCCCCGTAGTTTCTGTGTTGCGTGTTATCATTTCTTGCGCTATTTCGAGGCTCAAACCACCGAAAAGTGCACCCGATGAGGTGACTAAGATCTTTGGGTGTGCCCTACCTGTCGAGGTTTGTTGCGATGGCGTGGGGATCTGTCCGGCTGATGCGTGACTCCCTATTATGCTTGTGCGATGGTTGCTCCCACCATGCCAAGGTTCATTAGAGTTGAACGATGGAGAGCTGCTCGTGGATCATCAGATGTAGATTGGGTTGTGAGTAGATAGGTTTGTGTAGCTACAATTGCTGCTTGGGCTATTTTGGTTGTTATGTATCCTGTTGGATCTACTATCATGAACGACAGGTCAAGATCTCGACTTAGTTCGTTTCTTTTAGCTTCGAGGATGTTCTGCAGCCGTGATGCTCCTCTTCTTGGTGGTGCTCCCCCCATTACGCTTCATGATCCTTAGGTGGAACTTAGTTGTGTCCACCGTAGTTTGGATTCATTGGCTAGTCTTTTTTTTTCGTCGAGTTGTCTTTGCATCCTTAGCAAATCTCTCTTTTTGTGGGGAAGCAGGTATTGGTATGCTATTAAATCTTCAGGCGAGGCATCAGTTGTCAATGGTACTACACCCGAGATTGCTTCCGCTGGTAATCAGATAGTTCGCCTGTCTCCTCCATGTGGTTCTCCTCATCCTTGGATTATGTGGTTTTTTGTCGGGTCTCCGTCGTTTTCGAGGTTCCCATCGTTGCTGTGATTCCCTGTATTGTCATCTGATAGAATATTGTCAGGGTTGAGAATAGGGTTACCGTTAGAGTCATGCTATGTCGAAGGTTCCCCAATGATTACGCATAGTTGGTGGTGTGTTATGTATGGGCTGGCAGCGTCATTGTTAGATCCGTAGTAGATGCTATCTGGGAGATCAGAGAAGTCCAGTAGTTTTTGTTTTGGGCAGATTTTAGCTTTTCTTATTCCGAAGTTGCTACTTTCTCATGCTTCCTCGGATTCTGTGTTTACCGAGCTTGATCCTTGAGGCATGATTGGCTGGGGGTCTGATCTAGAGGATATATTGTCATGAAGACCATCAAGATCCCCTAGATCTGCCGCATTGTCCTTGCCTTCTTCGGTTGCTTCATCTTGTAGCATGACTTATGCGGATGATTCGACTGATGACGTGGCTATCACTGCGGGCGTAGTTTTTTCGACCGGCGGCTCTGATGAGTTCACAATCGAGGGGTGAGATTCTTCGAGATCCTTTACTTGGAAGTGAAAACTTTTGATGATGAGATCGGATCCGCTATTGGCGGGTACAGAAACAGGGGTGGGAGGGCGTGGTACTGCTTCTGTTGGATTGTTGTTTGAAAAGGAGTCTGTCGAATCCATGATTCTAGCGTTCAGGTTTCAGACAGACGACACGAATTGACGAGAGGTAACCTCGACAATGCCCATGGTGATGGACTTAGGGTTTTGTGGAAAAGAGAACGCTGGGGATTTCATCGGATGTCAGGCAAACAAGGGAGTCGAAGTCGCCTGATTACTTGATGAACAGCTCTATTACAAATCGCTTGGGGTTTTTTTGGTTGTCCTCTGATAGGCTTCTCCCATCCTATATATAATAGGCCGGGTCTCAAATCCGTATATGGATAGGTTACATATGTATGATTACAACACCAACACAATGTCGGTTCATATTTCCTTTCTAAATACAACTAAAGCTTTCATTAGATGCTTCTTCGGCCATCATCTTGAATCTTCATGGGTCGTGAGCCATTATGCAGCTAGGGTAACAAATCATAAGCACTCGAATAATCATACCAATGTCAGGATAGCAAAGGCAAAACTGCTCATGATGACTTTGCAGGAATTGCTAACCCTCACTATGTTCTGTTTCGTGATTATTATGGTCATGTTTATGAAAAATATGCTGGGCCTTATGATGGTTTTGTTGCTTGGTCTATTTGGGTTCCAAAGACCCTTCTTACTAACAAAAGAGGACACATTGAAAAATGGCTACCTAAAACCAAGTCTTGATTCTTTGTAGGGCTATGCTTCCCGTGGTTCAATATGGGTTCTTGATAGTGGGTGCACAAGTCATATGACCGGGAGCAAAGCGATCATGACGAAGATGAGGCCAAATGTCAACAGTATAACCGTCTCCTATGGTGATAAATCAAAATCTAAGATGGGCTTTGCCGTCTTTATTGATGATGATGAAATACCTCGAGACGCCATAAGAAGAATGGGTGTGGGATGCTTCTGTCCTGTTGATAAACCCCTTATGGCGGTTCGAGAAGAACTATGCTCTACTTATGTAGAGCCCTCATCTTCACAAGATCAACAAGCTCCAACACTTGAAGCAAATGATGCACCTAGCCAAGAACAAGATGAATACCCTCCTCATGGTGATCAAGCTAAAAATGCGGTTCAAGAACCATCAAGTGAAATCAGCCTTGATCATGACCAATATCATCAAGAGTCTCATGTTTAAGAACATACATTCGGTGGTGATCAAGGTCAAGTTGTAGGTCAAGACAGGGACCAAAATGATCATGATGATCAAGATCCTCCTCCAAGAAACAACAAGGAGATCGAAGCCCGTCATGAAGCTAGAGTGAAAATAAATATGAGATTGAGATAACACACTCTAGATAAGTTTATTGGTGATCTAAGAAGGAGAGTGTCCACTAGAAAAGAGGTAGCAAGTTTTAGTGATCATCGAGCTCACATCTTTTTTGTGGAACCTCAAAAAGTACTTAAAGCTCTCGAGGATCCGGATTGGTTGGAAGCCATGCATGAAGAACTCAAGAACTTCAAATGTAACAAGGTTTGGAGGTTCATAGAGAAGCCAAAAGAGTGCAACAATGTTATAGGCACTAAATGGATATTCAAGAACAATCAAGATGAGAATGGCATTGTTGTGAGGAACAAGGCAAGATTGGTAGCTCAAGGTTTCTATCCAGTTGAAGGCATTGACTTTGGTGAAACCTATGCTCATGTGGCTCGCCTTGAGTCCATCTATATCCTTCTTGCATATGCATCACATCATAATTTCAAGTTGCAACAAATGGATGTGAAATGTGCTTTTCTCAATGGTCATTTGCATGAGTTGGTTTATGTTAAGCAACCCTCGGGTTTCGAGGACCCTGACTTCCCTAACCACGTCTATAAACTCGATAAGGAGCTCTATGGATTTAAACAAGCACCTCATGCATGGTATGAGCACCTTAGAGAGTTGTTGCTAAACCGTGGGTTTGAAGTTGGGAAAATCGATCCCACTCTTTTTACTAAGAAGGTTAATGGGGTGCTTTGCGTTTGCCAACTTTATGTGGATGATATTATGTTTGGGTCTACTAACAAAGCCTTTAATGATGATTTTTCAAAGCTTATGACCGATAGGTTTGAGATGTCTATGATGGGAGAGATGAGGTTCTTTCTTGGTTTTGAGATCAACTAATTATTTGGAGGAACCTTCATTAACCAAGCCAAATATATCCAAGACATGATCAAGAGGTTCAAGATGAAGGATCTCAATGGGGTTTCTACACCTATGCAAACCAAATGTCATCTTGAGCTAAATCCCAATGGTAAACATGTGGATCAAAAGGTATACCGGTCCATGATTGGTCCTTTTCTTTACTTTTGCGCATCTAGACCTAATGTTGTGTTGAGTGTAGGAGTGTGTGCAAGGTATCAAGCGGCTCCTGAAGAAAGCCACTTGGTGGCGGTCAAGAGAATCTTTCGATATTTAGCTCATACGCCAAACTATGGTTTGTGGTATCCAAAAGGCTCAAGTTTCTCTCTTTGTGGGTACATGGTTTCGGATTGGGATGGTGATAAGGATGATAGGAAATCAACCTCCGAGGCATGCCAATTCCTTGGTAGGTCCTTGGTGTTTTGATCTTATATGAAACAAAACTATGTTTCTCTCTCCACGACTGAAGCTGAGTATGTGGAAGCCGCAAGTGGATGCAACCAACTATTATGCATGAGGGAAACTTTAAAGGAATACAATGTCATTTATGACAAAATGACTCTTTTGTGCGACAATGAAAGTGTTATCAAGATTTCCTACAACCCGGTGCAACATACAAGAACCAAGCATATTGAGATTCAGAATCACTTCATTAGAGATCATGTTGCCCGCGGAGATATGGAGCTAATATATGTAGGCACCAAGGATCAACTTGCGAATATATTCACGAAGCCTCTTGATGAAGAAATATTTTTCTATTTGAGGAATGGGCTAAATATCATAGATTTAAGAAGCTTGACTTACCCTTTTGCATACTCACCTATATCTTGATACTTTATTCGGTTTAGGTGTGGGCATGGAGATAGGGGAGTATGGTCCTAATCAATTGGGCTATCCCTCCCCCCCATAATGCCAACATCAAGTAATTCATTTCTCTTTGTATCATTTTTTGATATTGAGATTTATTGATGAGTAGTGTCTATGAACCCAAGATACATCTTCGTGGTGTCATGCCACACACTCTTACATGGTGGCCTCAGCCACCGCTCTCTTCTTTTTGAATAGTTGGCTGTTTAAATCTTGTTGGAGTTCATTTAGCATTTATTCGGATTTATCTTGTGTGTGGTTCTCTCTAGAGTGGTTTCTCCATCCCATGCATGTTCTCACCCCAAACCATGATCCTCTTTCCACACATTTGTCCAAATAACTTGTTTTGGGAATTTTTGGTCGAAGGGGCCAGATACTCTGGTGTGTAATGCCCGGAGTATCTGGCCGGCCCAAACACTCTGACATGTATCGCCTGAATAGTCTAGCCGAGGCAATTAGGGAGTCAGGGTGAAGTGAACCGTTTAGTTCCTTCCTCCACCCCGACTCCTTATTCCTCTCAACCCATCGCTGGGGAGGCCTCTCCATCCTAGATCTTGCCGTTGTCGCCGTCCACTACCTCCCCTTTGTTGTTGGGACCCCTTCCCCACCGGTGGGCTCTCCATGGAAGCTGGTATTTGCCTCTCCCTCTCTCTTTCTCTAGGCAAACCCTAGGTGAATTATTGAGGGCTTGTAAATGCATGAATCCATGTCTCTATCTTCCTAGCGTGCAATGTGTCCCCTTGAAGCAATCTTAGAAACACCAATCTACTGCAATTGATATTCCCCGCATTAACCAAAAAATACCAAGTCTCCTGGCCGGAGTCTCCAGCGCATACGCGTCAGACATTCCGGTCCAGCCGGAGTATCCGGTGCTTGCACACTAGAATATCCAGTCCGGGCGAAGACTCCGAGGTATTTTTACCGGACAGTCTAGTGAATATCAGTTGTTTCAACTCTGATTTTCTTTGGATGTTGTTATCCTTTTGGCAAATTCTGGACAAATGTGCTTACCCCCATGCTACCTCCCTCCTCTGTTTTCATAGGTGGTTCTCGTCCTCGTAGTATCGGGCCAGTCAAAAGGCTCGTCTTCGTCCTCGCAAGTTCCTATATGATGAAGATCATGATATCGATGTTGATCCTACTATGGTCAAGCAGTCGGCTCATGAGCATGCTGTAGCAAAGCAAGAGAAGATCAGGCAACTGAAAAGTGATGAAGCCAAGCGTATCAAGTTTGAATCCTTGACCACCTTGAAAGGGCTGAGCACCGATGAGTTTTGGGAGATGAGGATTCAGTTGTTCTATGCTGAGGCTCACACCTCCCCGAATGATCGTTCCTGGAGGAATGAGCAATTGCTTCTATACGAAGGTGATGAGTACTTTCAAGACTCCTGTATGTCCTATGCAGTGGTTGGAGATTGAGAATCTATGAGATTTCTCTTATTTTGATGATGCTCTATGGGTGACCGAGAAGATGGGGTTGCACACCATCTTTCAAGCCGAGGAAGACTACGACACGGACATGGTCCAACAATTCTATGCCAGAGTGGTTTTGGTGACTCATTGGAGATTCCTCTTGAGTGGATGTCAGGAAACACGTGGTGTCGTTCTAGCATGATGCAGTTTGTAGGTATTCTTGGTTTGCCTTTCAACTCCAATGGACCAGTAGTGCGAGGATGCATGTTCATGGTTAATCATATGGCAAAAATAGGTTGGCTCCCGTCTATTCGGGGAATGGAGTGTGTGGCAAACCACCAACATCAAGCTTGTTTACATCAGTCTACTTCGCATGTTCCGCCACACTATTACTCGTAAGGCGGGCAACAAAGATGAAATGAGAGGTGCTGAAATCAACCATATGGCTCATGCCCATTTCGTGTTTGCTCTAGGTCCCAACCATGAAGGTGGTGCTATTGATGTCTTGGACTTCACCTATCAAGATATGTACAAGTGCATTATGGACAAGAAGTGTCCTCTCTATGCCCCATATGTGATGAAGCTCATTCTTGCTCAAAATCCTCCAACTCCTTTTCTCTACTCAAACCTTGTTAAGCACAAGCCTACCAAGCTTCAGAGAAAGGAGGCTCGTTCCTCCAAGGCACCCCGTGGCCATCCCCAGTCACACGGTATCTTTGAGCCTAGTGATGATGATAGTGAAGGGGATCCGCAGCAGAAAGCAAAATTTTCCTACGTTGGAACCCCAAAAACTGCCTATGATCTTCTATGTAGTAATGTGGTAATGGACGATGCGTATAGAATACATACCCTTGTAGACCGTACGCGGTTAACGTTCCGAGGGGAACATGGTTGATGTAGTCGTACTCGTAGCCGACCTGAAGGTCACGAACCTCCTCGCATGTCACCCCTTGATCCTTCTTCATCGTGCAGGAGCTCTGGCTCACAACATTCAAGCGCCCCAAGTGTTGCGCCTCGTGTCTTCGTACACATCCGGTGCATGATGAGACCTCTGGCTCCCCGATCCCACCGGGAGTGCGGAAGTTGATATCCGGCTAGGAATTCCAACAGGGCAACAGCATACTGCAGGTGTGCCTTGTTCGCATAGCCTAGACTTGGGGCCATGGTCACAAGGGCTAGAGAGAGAGGGAAGGAGGAAGTCAACCAAAGGACTTCTCCAAATATTAGTGTGTCCAATCCCACCTATGGGCACCCCTTTATATAGGGGGAGGGGGTGTGCCCTCCCCTTTGGGTTTCCCATGTGGGACTATTCAAGGGAGAGGAGGAGGCGCATGGGACCTTAGGGCACCATGGGACGGGCGGCCAGGGGTGGGCCCCACCCCGCGCACAACCCTAGGCTGGCCGGGTGGGCCCCCTTGAGGCGCCTAGTGTAGGGGTTCCGCGCATAAAAACAATAAATTTTACTCTACGCCCTTGAACCCCTGAAGCTGCCAGGACCTATCTATTAGTAATACAGTAACAGGAGGGGATTTTCGCGAACTTACCCTTGAAGACCGAAAAGCGTTGTGAATGCTCAGGAGAGCGTGGTTGATGTAGACGAGCCAAAGCCGACCTCAAGGTCGTGATGAAGTCCTTGCGCTCCTTGGCTCCAACGACTTGAGCGCCTCAAGTGCGACACCTCGTGGGGAGTTACACACGTCCGATGCCTGACGATGACTCCCGCTTCCCCGATCCAGCAGCAGTTGGGGAAGTAGAGCTCCCGGGTCCGAATCCCGCAGTGCGACGGCGCTCCATGGTGAAGATGTCTCTCGCTCACGCAGTCCAAACTTGGGACCACGGTCACGAGAGAGAGAGAGGGGGAGAGAGAAAATATCAATTGGAGGTCCTCCCAAAAGTGGGGAGACCTTTATTGATTATTGGTGTATTTTTCTAGGCCAAATACCCCACTTTATATAGGGGAAGGGGAGGTACTACCTCCCTCGAAGTCTCGGGGTGGGACTAAAGGAGAGGAGGGGGTGGGGTGGCCGCCGGCCAGCCCCTAGTGGGCCCCGCGGGGGGCAAGGCCCAGACGGCCTCCCCCTTGGCCCTTCTCCCTCTCCCCTTTCCCCTAATGGGCCCTCTCCCTCCGGAATTGGCCCATTAAGCCTTTTTGACCTTTAATTGATTTTCTCTTTATTAAATAATTATGAATAACTGATTAAATTAATGTTTAACATTCATTCACATATTATTCAACCTCCGTGGCCATGGAACACCTTCCACTTCCACTCCGGACAACCTCCGGACTTATCGAAACCCTTCCGGTTTTCTCCCTTCTCTTCTTTGGTGATTCCACTGATCCTATAAACACTCTCTAAGCATCACCAAGCCCTTAAGCGTGATACTCCATGGTTCGGGAACACTCCAGACATGGTCGGAACACTCCCGCACCAATGATCGATAGAGGGACCTGGATGGCCATGTGACACCTGTGCGTTCCACGAAGATCTTTCGTCATTTGAACCGGGACAGTCATGTCTTATTCCCTTTGTCACTCGATACTTGCATTGCCCGAGATCTGATCAATGACATCACCATGTCGTGTTCAATCTCGTTACTGAACAATTCTACTTGACTCGTTTCGACAAGTGATATCCCCATGATCTAATCACACGCTGCGCAGCTATTGGATATAACTTCTCCGAGTGGGCCCTTGAGTATCTTCCCGTCACATGGACGGACAAATCCCGCTCTTGACATATATTGCCTCTACGGTTTCCTTTGAATACCTGAACACACCTTTATAACCATCGTTTTACCAAATGGCGTTTGATGCTATCTAAGCACTCTCGGGAGATAGTGATTGATATAGCATCATGGTCTAAGGAATAGTCTACGAGGATCCATTTCTAATCATCGTAACTTGAACTTCGTGACATGATCGGGTCATGATGTTTAGGTTGGGTATTGGTTCATCATCTCATTCTCAGAATGAGATGACCTCATTTCCAACTGGCATAAATGCCACATGATCAGGAAACATGATCATCTGTTGACCAATGAACCAGTGACTAGAGTTTCACTGGGAACCCCTGGTTGTTTGTATATCACGCGTGTATTGATGTTTCCACTCAACATAGTTATAGCATGATATAAAACTTAATCATAAACTATATGAAATATGATAATAGTCCTTACTACTATTTGTCTCTAGGGCATATTTCCAACAGTCTCCCACTTGCACTAGAGTAAAAATACACTAGCTGCATCTGTTCTAAATCATTGGCACCATATCTCCGGTACCCTGGACATGCTTGCTCATGGAAGAAGTTGAGCCTTGGGTCTGTACTTTACAGTCCCAAATCCTTTGCAACTTACTAATGTCACCTTGATTGACATTAATACTTTATCATCACATGATAGCATCTGTGTGTATGCATCGTCGTTATGGTAGCCGAACGGGGCCTGATTCCAGGAGCCTATAGTGACGTTAGATCAACCTCGAGGGATTTCTCATGGGCACTGTGCCCTGGGACACATCATTCTACGTTAAAAGCGAATTAGCCCCACCATAACATTATACAACAATTTAGATGGTACCCTTATCTATTATTATAAATGTATTCATCGAAACTCCCGTGCACTCTGTGCAACTTTCGATGTTTTGTTCACCTCGCTTCCTACTTGACTTTAATTGGTTTCTACAGGAGTTTCCAACATATTCCCTTATAACACAACTCTTTATGCTTTAAGATATGTTATCCTTTATGGATTTGGAAAATATGTCCACAGTTCTCTACTAGATACTACGGAAAAACTTAGCTCAACATTTTGTGATTCGAACTTAATCACTTTCAAACGTTCCTTATTTGGATCACATATTATGCTAAGTTATCATCATGGTTTCTAAGATAGAACCTATGTCTCAACATAGTGGATGACGATCATCCTTTTCTTTCTTTCAACCATTGATGTTAAACTCACTGCTATTCCTAATTTGAGTTATTAAGGACCAGTTCCTTAATTAACTTCTATTCTGAAAACCCCTTTCAGAATCCCTTAAGGAATACTACATAATATCATAATACGCCTATTATCAACTTCTACATCTTATAAATCATTATTTATAAGTATTTGCGCTTTTATTCTTAACACACTTAAGAATTACTCCTATAAGCTCCCACCCAGAATATGTTCCTACATATTTGAGCTTGAGACTCATATTGCTCCCACTTAAAATATGTCAATAACATATTGTTTCAGGAAGACTTTCATATCTCCCACTCAATTTTATGCAAATTGCATATCTCCTTACTATTTTGAACAACTTCAAAAATCTTTTGATCAAATATCAAACTTGGAGTTTTACTATGAGATACTAGTACTTTACTAGTTTTAAATCCACTAGACATTTAGCATACATGAATCAAATTCATTTGAATTTGTCCAACACTTGACAAATTGTGCTTTTGTCATTCATCCCTTTTCCACTATGGCTTTGTAGTCATTTGTGATAATTCCAAGTAACCCCTTAACTTGTGAGATTCGGCAACGAATTACTTTCTAAACTCAAGGGAATTTTGCTTCTAGGATTTCTCATAATTTAGTTTACCATTATTTCCTTAGTAGTTCGTAGATATGTCATATTTCAAAAATCATGACAAGTGATTTACAAATGTCTCCATACAAGATATGGATTTACATTTTGAATCCTACTCCATGTAGTGAAAAACAATAGTGGAGATAAAAACACAATGATCAAAATCACTGATTCTTTCCTTCTGTGAAGAGAATCGTTCAGGAACGTTGTCTGTTGCGCTTCTCAACACTCTGATGCAGGGTTTTGAATCCTCATCATGTCTTACACTATTTTCCATTTGCTTCACAATTTAGAAACATCACCAAAAGTGAGCTTTCTCAAGAATGCACCAAAATCCAAGCAATACAAAGTTTGCTTTCCTTTTGGTTTCAGCTATGGATTTCGTATTCAAAGTTTCCAATGAATACACTACAAGGACTTATTCGCTATTGTTTTGGTTATATCGAATATCCCCAAAACTTTCACAAATTTGATTCTTTTATACTTATACCCTTTGTTGATGAAACACTTTGATCAAATCAAATAGTTTCATATTCATGTTTCCTTTGGTAAACTACTTTACACATTTAAACAATCATTTAATGATAATTACCGTTTTCGTTAAAACACAATACATCGAATAAGTATTCTATTTAACAATTCATTAAACACTTTGTATTCAAGTAATACACGGTGTTCAAGTTATTTTGCCGAACTTAGGCATGATTTATATGCGAAAAGAAATCGAATGACTTTCACATATTATCACATAACTTTGAATTAAAACAATGGTTTCATTCATTAATGAATGTATCATTAAGTTGGGTATTTTAAAACAAGGCATTTTAATGTTTTATAAATGTTCATGCATTATCAAATAGTTTCAAACAATAAGGATAATTCAAACATAATCAAACAAGATATGAACATGAATAGAAATCACTCATAAACGCAGAACAACTATTTGTTACAAACTCATATGAATAACCGTCTCACGAAGTGTGAGACACACTAAAGAAGTTCACAATCTCTTGATTACATTAATCATCCTAAACATAAACTAAATGATAAATGTCGAGGGAGAGTGTCATCAGCCATCATCATCATGCTCGCCATCAACACGCAATGTCACCTCCTCTCCAGCAAGCACCTCTCATGCAGAAGGACCTGTTTTCACCAAAACAGAACAAGTATCAGATATACTTAGCACTGCAATGTGTTTGCAAGATTATAACATTTATAAAACTGTATATCAAATATATACCTTGGTCATCGATGACCTCTCCGGTGATTGGTTCAACCTTTACGTTCCGGAAACGTAATATGAACTCATGGAAATCCAGTGCTTCCATATCACCACTCATGATGCTACTACGGACATGTCCTTTGTAGCTGGGAGGCAATGACCGAAGCAGTACGTCTATCGCAAATGGATCAGCCATCCAGTAATCCACGAAGTGAACCAGTCTCGTGTGTGCATCAAGCATGCGCTCCAAGTGACTCTTCAGACATGTATGCTCCTCCATCTGTATGGAAAGGAACTCTCCAAGCAACTCGTGCTTCCACATGCGCACATGGCCTATGAACTCTGCTCTTAGCTGATCCACCATCGAATATGGGTCAAGATCACCCATGAGCGGATGTAGTTCATCCACCATCCCGTAACGCATTATTATCTGAATGTAGGTGGACATCTCGTGGCGATAGTAGCGGTCTGCCAGCTCTTGTGGGGTCTCATAGTAGTCTGGCTCAGTCAAATCCATCGTGTGGCGTATGTAGTCTACCACATGATTCCTAGTAAGGAGATCATTCAGGCGCACTAGCCAACTAGGGAAGTTGGATCCATCAAGTCTAAGTTTTTCACCCTTTACCCAATCCTCAATGGCAAAGTAAGCTTCACGGTGAGCCATCTACATTTATAATTGCAAAAGGAACTTAGACTAAGTTTATAATTAAAGGAGTTAATAATAACTCCACTCAGAAACATCTATCCCAAAAAGGGTTTCTAGTGATAACACGACCCCTATCAGCCACATCTCCCCCGATTGATCACGGCCATCGATGTGGGTTCAAAGGTGGACGCTAAACGTCGGTCACATCATTCATGCGACTCGTGCTCGATCTTTCAGCCATCCGTGTTCCGAGGCCACGCTTCTGTGGTGTGTTAGGCTCACCAACTCAACCTTAGTGTATCCGCTGTGTGATGGCTCAATGCACGGTGCCACCAGAAAAATGCTTGATGGCGGTGTTGATGTAGAGCTCGTTGAAGGAAATATGCCCTAGAGGCAATCATAGAGATGATTGTATTTCATATGTATCCATGAGTTATTATCATGTTCCTTGTATATCCATATATCAGGCAACTTGTATTGATTGGCAATTATGTGAATTGTTTGTGAAACTCTTTACTTGTATGGTTATCTAATAGTTGTCCTTAGTCGGAGTTCATGTGAGGACACACGTGAATATTAGACTAGCGCATCGATTGGTTGATGACTATGTTTCACAAGTCATAGACATAGAGATGTCAAACCAATGATGTGGACACATGTTATGAACATGGGGTTGGACTGACCCAACTTGAGACTAGCAATAATACTTGCAGCTCTCTCTACACATCGTGTACGTTTTGTCCTTAGACCTGAGATTGTCGCATGTACTTGAGATGTGGATCGACCTACTTTGGGGCTATCAAACACTACTCCGTAGCTGGGTAGTTATAAAGGTAGTTTTTGGGTTTGTCCTGATACATGCTGCAAGGCACCGGTCAATCAAGATGGGATTTGCTCCTCTCTACGTGAGAGAGATATCTCTGGGCCCCTCGAGTGATCGGATCCAGAAATGCATGGCCGTGCTACATATGGTTAAGAGTTAACCTAGTAAAGGGATTCCGAATCACAGTATCGAGAAAGAGAGGTCAGCTTGGAGCTAGACCAAATATCGTGAGGCAAAGGGAAAGACATGTACTCAACCTTGTGATGGTTCGTCCGAATGATCTTTATATGCGTTTAGGAGTTGGCACGTCTTGCTAGAGGCCGCTACCAACTATTGACGGACTAAGTGTACTCGTGTCATGACTATACGTGTATGAACCTATAGGGTCACACACTTTAGGGGCTGGAAGCCTAATGAGGATTGGATCCGAATTAGACCAGGCTTAGGTTGCTAATGGGCTACTAGTGTAGAAGCCCATCAGGGATGCCTATATAAGAGAGAGTGAGGCGAGCTGAATAGGGTTGAGCATTCCACCCAGCCGCCACTCCTCTTCCGCATGTGTTGCACGTGCAGACCTAGCAGTCTGGAGTGTGACGGATTCCACTCCGGACGTGTGGATACCTCGGAGGTGCTGCATCTGTAGCACTTGGACGAGCCGCGGAGGTTGCATCTGTAGCACGTGTGGATACCTCGGAGGTTGCTAAGGGGAGCTGCTCGTGGGACGAGGGCAAGGAGGAGACGTAGAACATCTACACTGCCGCGACGTGCTTCATCGAGTTCTGCACCTGCGCGTCTAGCGGTAATATCGTGATCTATGACAATAGTATTCCTGGTTGACGCGGTAGAAAATTTTGATTTTGCGCTAGTGTAGCCTACCCGTTTCCCTACAGTGGTATCAGAGCCGATGTTGTTCATAGGTTCGGGAAGTTTGCATATGGTGATATGTAGATTGATATGGATGATGTGATCATCTGTATGGCGGTGGTTCTGGATTGATCTATGATCTTATTTTCCGTGATTGTGATTCTAAGGTCGTCGAACGACTTACCCCTACTGGTCGGTTTCCGCCATCTGGGTAGACAGTGACACATAAATCCTTTTGAATCACACGAATATCAATATGATTGATCGAATCGGGAATTAGATCTGAATCGACGTACCGTGATCAAAGGAGTTTGGTCGAATCGGAACTATGGTCGGTTTATGGTAAATTTGATTTGCCGATCAAAATCCTTAAAGAAAATTGTATAGATTTGATCTCTCGTTTTTCACAAGTTGTGCATAGATACCGCGAGGGGCGCTGCCCCTTCGAACCCCGCAGGGGGAGACCCCCTAGACCCCCCTTAGTCGTAGCCCCTTTGGTATCACGTTAAGGTTCATAGGTGCTACGATTTCACATGATCCGGCAGAATGCGTTTCTATGCACAACTTGTTTTTGCGGATGTATGTGATCAGTATGGCCCAAAAATGTATGTGATGCATGTATGTATTTTTTTCATGACCTGAGTGTCTTCATTAGGGCAACACGGCTGGAGCCATATGTGTTGTCAATTATTGTATTGGCTTGCGTGCCAACTTGTGATGATCCCAATACCATGTAATTTTGAAGAACTCATCACTTGGAGGATGGCTCACATAGAGCATGAAGATGGAGATCATCATGGTGGACAGGTTCTATGGCGATGGTGATCACCATGAGAAATATGGGACATACTATATCACATCTATGTGAATGCTATTCTTATACGTTTTACTACTATGCATGCTTAGATGATAGAAGTAGAACGATCCCTCACAAAGTTTAAGTTAAACCATGTCCTCCCAACCAAACCTTGCACCATCCTATGCCCTGTACAATCATTGGTGGGTCTATGAAATTAGGGTGCCGCGGTTTTCCTTGGCTAGATGGGTTTGTATCGGATACCTACACGCATAAGGGTCGGTGAGCTTAACATGGCCATCTTAACAGTTAAGGACCTTGGGGCATAAAGGTTGGGCGCCTAGTTTTGACATAGAGATGTCACCCAACAACAAGAGTCATATGTGATATGATTAGCAAAGGTTTCTTACCGATTTACCTTGTCTTCTAGAAGTGATGCTAAAGCTCACTAGTCAACTCGTTAATTGTGAATCTTGAATCACTTAGTATCAATAGAGGGATGTTGATTTAAGTGGGAGTATATGCTATTAAATTTTTTAATATGTTTTACTCATTCATGGTTACATGGCTTAGTATTTTGCATATTTTTGTTGTAGATCAATGGCACCGAACAATTCATCACCTTTTGCTTTGCGCTCGATTCTTGAAAACGATAAACTAAATGGAACAAACTATTCGGACAGGGTCTGTAACCTGAGAATTGTTCTCAAGGCTGAGAAAAAGGAAACTGTTCTGGATACCCCAATCCGGGATGAACCTGCTGATAATGCAACTGTTGCCCTTAAGAATGCCTACAAGAAAGCATGTGATGAATCTCTTGAGGTTAGTTGTCTTATGCTTGCATGCATGGAACCTGATCTTCAAAAGCAGTTTGAGGATCAGGAAGCGTACGATATGATCGTTGCGCTTAAGGACATGTTCCAGACTCAGGCTAGGACTGAGAGGTACAATGTCGCTAAGTCCTTTGTGGAATGCAAGCTGGTAGAGGGAGAAGCTGTAGGCCCCCATGTGATCAAAATGGTTAGTTACAGTCAGACTTTGGAAAAACTTGTTTTTCCATTAGGCCAAGAGTTGGCCACTGATTTCATTTTGGCATCTCTTCCATCTAGCTATGGGCATTTCATTTCGAACTACCATATGCATGGGGTGGAGAGGGGCCTTAATGAATTATGTGAGATGCTGAAAATAGCATAATGTGACATTAAGAAGTGTGCAGGGCATAGCCATGTGATGGCTGTGCAGAACAAGCCTAGCTTCAAGAAAAAGGGCACTTCTTGGCAGAAGAAGAAGGGCAAGGCTAAGGATACGATCCCTAAGCCAAACCCTACACCCAAGCAAAAGGCTGGACCTGCAGGAGACACTGAGTGTTTCTTTTGTCATGAAAATGGCCACTGGAAGAGAAACTGTAGCAAGTACCAGGCTTCTTTGAAGAAGGGTGGAAGTAAGAGTACTTCCCACTCAGGTACGCTTGTTGTAAATGTTGTGGACATTTTTCTCGCAGATTCTTATGTTAACTCTTGGGTATTTGATACCGAATTGGTTGCTCATATTTGCAATTCGATGCAGGGGCTAATAAGAACTAGAGAAGTGCAGAAAGGCGAAGTGGATTTTCGCGTCGGAAATAAAGCAAGGGTTGCTGCATTATTCGTCGGTGTCATGCAACTTCACCTTCCGTCAGGATTTATTATGGAGTTAAATAATTGTTATTACATTCCTAGTATGGGTCGAAACATTTTATCACCTTCATGTTTGATGAGGATGGTTATTCATTCGCGAGTACAAACAATGGTTGTGTAATCTCTAAGAATGCTATGTTTGTGGCTGATGCTCCCATTGTGAATGGGTTATTTATTTTAAATCTTGATAATGCATGTGTTTACAATGTTAGTGCTAAAAGGCTTCGGCCAAATGATTTGAGTCCTACCTATTTATGGCATTGTCGTTTGGGGCATATAAGTGAAAAACGCATGAAGAAGCTCCATGGTGATGGTCTTCTAACTTCGTTTGATTTTGAATCATACGAGACATGTGAAGCTTGTTTACTTGGAAAGATGACCAAGACGCCTTTTACGGGGTTTCCCGAGAGAGCGACAGACTTGTTGGAACTCATACATACTGATGTATGTGGACCAATGAGCACGACAGCCAGAGGAGGATATCACTACTTCATTACTTTCACTGATGATTTCAGTAGATATGGCTATGTCTACTTGATGAAGCATAAGTCTGAAACTTTTGAAAAGTTCAAAGAGTTTCAGAATGAGGTAGAGAATCAACGTGGTAAGAAAATAAAGGCCTTGCAATCTGATCATGGAGGTGAATAATTAAGTCACGAGTTTAGCAATCATCTTAAGAGTTGCGTAATTGTTCCACAGCTCACGCCACCCGGAACGCCTCAAAGAAACGGGGTCTCCGAACGGCGTAATCGAACTTTGTTGGACATGGTTCGATCGATGATGAGCCAGTCGGATTTACCATTATCATTTTGGGGTTACACGCTAGAAACAGCAGCTTTTACACTAAACATGGTACCGTCTAAATCCGTAGTTACGACACCATATGAAATGTGGACTGGAAAGAATCCCAGTTTGTTGTTTCTAAAGATTTGGCGTTGTGATGCATTTGTCAAGCGACTTCAGTCGGACAAGCTAACACCCAAATCGGATAAGTGCATTTTTGTGGGATACCCAAGGGAAACCTTACGGTATTGCTTCTACAACCGAGAAGAGGGCAAAGTGTTTGTTGCTCGTAGCGGTGTTTTCCTAGAGAAAGAGTTTCCCACAAAGGGAACGAGTGGAAGGTCGGTGCGACTTGAAGAAGTTCAAGATGAGCCAGTCGGGGATGCTTCTACGAGTGATGCTATTGTAGCAGAACAAGTTGAGGAACCCGTGGCAATAGAAGCACCACAACCACGAAGGTCGGCGAGGCTCCGTGAAGCGCGAGAGTTATTATTATTAGACAATGATGAGCCTGCGACCTATGCAGAAGCGATGGTGGACCCAGACTCTGAGAAATGGCTGATTGCCATGAGATCCGAGATAGAGTCCATGGGAGACAATCAAGTTTGGAACTTGGTTGACCTGCGTGATGGTTTTAAAGCCATCGAGTGCAAGTGGATCTATAAGAAGAAGATTGATATGGATGGAAATGTTCACATCCATAAAGCTCGACTTGTTGCAAAAGGTTTTCGACAAGTTCAAGGAGTTGACTACGACGAGACTTTCTCGCCCGTAGCGATGCTTAATCTTATACGGATTATTCTAGCCATTGCTGCATATTTCGATTATGAGATATGGCAGATGGACGTCAAGATGGATTTCTTAAATGGAATCCTTACTGAGGATGTGTATATGATGCAGCCCGAAGGTTTTGTCGATCCAAACAATGCTGGAAAGGTATGCAAACTTCAAAAGTCTATTTATGGGCTGAAGCAAGCATCTCGGAGTTGGAACATTCGATTTGATGAAGTTGTAAAGGAGTTTGGCTTCACCAAAAACGAACAAGAACCTTGTGTGTATAAGAAAGAAAATGGGAAATCACTTGTGTTTCTAATCTTATATGTGGATGACATATTACTGATTGGAAATGACATTCCTATGCTCGAGTCTGTTAAGACCTCATTGAAAAATAGTTTTTCTATGAAGGACTTGGGAGAAGCGGCATATATTCTGGGTATCAAGATCTATAGAGATAGATAAAGGAGGCTAATTGGATTAAGCCAGAGTACGTACATTGACAAAGTGTTGAAACGGTTCAGCATGGAAGAGGCTAAGAAGGGGTTCTAGCCCATGTCTCACGGCATTAAACTTAGCAAGACTCAGTGTCCTTCGACCACTGATGAGCGAGAGCGCATGAGTAGGGTTCCATATGCTTCGGCTATTGGATCCATCATGTATGCGATGACATGTACTCGCCCAGATGTTTCTTATGCTCTAAGTGTTACGAGCAGATACCAGGCTGATCCAGGTGAGAGTCATTGGACAGCGGTAAAGAATATCCTTAAGTAGTTGAGAAGGACTAAGGATATGTTCCTAGTTTATGGAGGTGAGGTTGAACTCAGTGTAAAGGGTTACACAGATGCGAGTTACCTTAATGACTTAGATGACTCGAAATCGCAATCAGGTTATGTGTTTGTCATGAATGGTGGTGCTGTGAGCTGGAAAAGTTCCAAGCAAGATACAGTGGCCTCCTCTTCAATAGAAGCTGAATATATTGCTGCCTCGGAGGCTGCAAAGGAAGCTGTTTGGATTAGGAATTTCCTGATCTCTCTTGGTGTGGTTCAGGGCTCGTCCAATCCCTTGGACGTTTATTGTGACAACAATGGTGCTATTGCACAAGCCAAGGAACCTAGACAGCACCAGAAGAACAAACATATTCGCATGCATTACCATCTGATTCGTGAGTTAATTGATGATGGTAGTGTCATGTTATGCAAAATACATACGGACTCAAATATTGCTGATCCCTTGACTAAGCCACTCCCGCAGCCTGCGCATGAAGCGCACACAAGAGCAATAGGTATTAGATACTATCTAGATTGACTCTAGTGCAAGTGGGAGACTGAAGAAAATATGCCCTAGAGGCAATCATAGAGATGATTGTATTTCATATGTATCCATGAGTTATTATAATGTTCCTTGTATATCCATATATCAGGCAACTTGTATTGATTGGCAATTATGTGAATTGTTTATGAAACTCTTTACTTGTATGGTTATCTAATAGTTGTCCCTAGTCCGAGTTCATGTGAGGACACACGTGAATATTAGACTAGCGCATCGATTGGTTGATGACTATGTTTCGCAAGTCATAGACATGGAGATGTCAAACCAATGATGTGGACACATGTTATGAACATGGGGTTGGACTGACCCAACTTGAGACTAGCAATAATACTTGTAGCTCTCTCAACACATCGTGTACGTTTTGTCCTTAGACCTGGGATTGTCGCATGTACTTGAGATGTGGATCGACCTACTTTGGGGCTATCAAACACTACTCCATAGTTGGGTAGTTATAAAGGTAGTTTTCGGGTTTGTCCTGATACATGCTGCAAGGCATTAGTCAATCAAGATGGGATTTGCTCCTCTCTACTTGAGAGAGATATCTCTGGGCCCCTCGAGTGATCGGATCCAGAAATGCATGGCCGTGCTACATATGGTTAAGAGTTAACCTAGTAAAGGGATTCCGAATCACAGTATCGAGAAAGAGAGGTCAGCTTGGAGCTAGACCAAATATCGTGAGGCAAAGGGAAAGACATGTACTCAACCTTGTGATGGTTCGTCCGAATGATCTGTATATGCGTTTAGGAGTTGGCACGTCTTGCTAGAGGCCGCTACCAACTATTGACGGAGTAAGTGTACTTGTGTCATGACTATACGTGTATGAACCTATAGGGTCACACACTTTAGGGGCTAGAAGCCTAATGAGGATTGGATCCGAATTAGACCAGGCTTAGGCTGCTAATGGGCTGCTAATGTAGAAGCCCACGAGGATGCCTATATAAGAGAGAGTGAGGCGAGCTGAATAGGGTTGAGCATTCCACCCAGCCGCCACTCCTCTTCCGCATGTGTTGCACGTGCAGACCTAGCAGTCTAGAGTATGACGGCTTCCACTCTGGACATGTCGATACCTCGGAGGTGCTGCATCTGTAGCACTTGGACGAGCCGCGCAAAGGGGCGCTGCTCGTGGGACGAGGGAAAGGAGGAGACATAGAACATCTACAGTGCCGTGACGTGCTTCATCGAGTTCCGCACCTGCGCGTCTAGCGGTAATCCCGTGATCTATGACAATAGTATTCCTGGTTGACACGGTAGAAAATTTTGATTTTGCGCTAGTGTAGCCTACCCGTTTCCCTACACTCGTTGGGAACCCCAAGAGGAAGGTATGATGAGCACAGCAGCAAGTTTCCCTCAGTTATGAAACCAAGGTTTAATCGAACCAATAGGAGCAAGGAAACACCCCAAAGGTGTTAGTAGCTGAGCTTTGGTAGGGCGCACTACCGATGCTAGTAGCAACGTGGAGACCTACACAACACAACCACAGAACTTTGTCCCCAACTTGCGATGAGGTTGTCAATCTCACCGTGTTTTGCGGAAAACAAAGGATTAAACGTATCGAATGGAAAGAAGTAATAGTTTGCAGAAAGTAAACACAAAGCATTAAACAGTTTATAGATTGAATATAAAAGACAAGGATCGGGATCCATAGTTCACTAGAGGTGGCTCTCATTAAGATAGATAACATGCTGGGTGAACAAATTACAGCGGGGCAATTGACAAACATCGAGAAAGCAATACATGCATATACTAATCATCTTGACTCCTTTGAGACTTGATTGGGCATTACAACATTATACATAGACCACCATCCAACTGCATCTATGACTAATAATCCACCTTCAGGTTATCATCCGAACCCCCTCCAGTATTAAGTTGCAAGCAACAGATTGTTGCTTTACGAACTGCGTGTAAAGTAAACAACAGGTTATCATCCGAACCCCCTCCACCTTCAGGTTATCATCCGAACCGCCTACAGGATTGTTGTTTTCTCCCTAGTAGCAACAACACATCTAGTACCTTAGATATTTCTGTCACTTCCCCGGATTACCAGAGGCATGAACCCACTATCGAGCATAAATACTAACTCTTGGAGTTGCTAGAATCTACTTGGCCAAGATAGCTACTAACAATGGAAAGCATGCAAGATCACAAATTACAAAGACATGATAGAATCAATAATCAATCTGAAATAGCATCTCAATATCCATCGGGTCCCCGCAAACACAACATGCAGAATTAAAAATAGATGATCTTGATCATGAAAGGAGCTCACAAGATCTAGACATGAAAGCACAAAGGAGGAGAACCAGCCATCTAGCTACTACATGGATCTGTAGTCCAAGGATGAACTACTCACGCATCACACCGGAGGCTTGCATGGCGATGAAGAAGGTCTCCAGGGTGAATTCCCCTCTCCGGCAGGTTGCCGGGAAGAGCTTTAGATCCCTTTCGATCTAGGGATGGAGATGACGGCGGCTACAGACTCTTTCGTGGATTTTTGATCGGGCCCTTAGGGTTTTCGTCCCGAGGGCATCTTATAGGTGGAAGGATAGGCCGAGGGGGTGCCTGGGCTGGCCACACCACCCCCTGGCACGGGCCAAGCCTGACCGCGCGGCCAGGTGGTGTGGTGCCCCCCTGGCCCCTCTCTGTCTCGTATTCTGGCACTTGATGACATCCGAACAAATAGACACTTTGGCTTTTGTCCCGTCCAATTCCGAGAATATTCATTTTCTGACTTTCCTGGAACCAAAAACAACAGAAAACAGGCAGCTGGCAATGTGGCTCTTGTTAATAGGTTAGTCCAAGAAATCATATGAAAAGTACTCCAAAGTTGGAACAAAACACAAGAAAGTGGATAAAACCAAGCATGGAACATCAAAAATTATAGATACATTTGCAATGTATAAACATCCCCAAGCTTAACTCCTACTCGTCCTCGAGTAGGTAAGTGATAATAAGAAAGAATAATTTTTGAGGTGACATGCACCATCAAAGACTTGATCAAAGTATTTGTAAATCATTCAAAGCTGGGATCATAGTACTTCAATCATAACATGAAAGACAAAGTCCTAGCAATAAGACAAAGAAACTATGATGCAACATGAAAAGGCACAAACAAAAGATTCATGAATAACAATGCTTTGCAAGACGTTTGTTTGTTTCACATAAAGAAAACATGGCATAATAGTATTCAGCTTGTCCCTCAATAGAGTAGCAAATATAAATGCATAGGACACCTTCAAAGTTCATAAGAGTGACTAGATACAATAGTTTAAAACAAGCAATATCAAGTTATGCATCAATCAACTAGTCTTGGGACAATGCACATAGAACTAAGAATGGCCACTATGCTCTCAAAGTAGGTGCATAAAGGTAGAAGGTGGAGACTCAATATAATGGTGGAAGAAAGGCCTTTGTAAAAGGAGTAGGGATTCAAGTCTCATAAAGAGCTTCCAAAAATTATGGTACTTATAGCTTTCAGCTCTCATTGCCCCTATCATAAGCATCTTTATGGTGATTAAGGTTAAAGTGACACAACTAAGAGGATATGCTTGACAAGTTATAAACCGAAATCTCATGCCCCTTACTTACGAAGACCGATCCTCATGCTACTCAACTTCAGTCACGAGTAAGCTCTTGTCATTGTAAGTACATGTGTATCATTAAGAACCGCCAACAGGGTACCCCTTGCACAAGATACGGGAGCTTTCCCATAATCAAAATGACAAGGCAAGAAGACAATGAGCATCTCAGCGATCTTTTTATTTGCTATTTGCATAGGTTTTTATTGAGGATGCTTCATAGAGTACTCATTATGGTGATGCTGCAAGTTTCCACCATGATTAGGCATGGCTTAGGCTAGCGGCCCAGGCGTTTCTCTAGCACACATACAAACTCCATGATCTTACAAGTTCCACTTTTATTTAACACCGCCGGGATCCGTAAGCAAAAGAACATGATATCAACGGGGTACAAACTACAAGTGCAATGTTGAAAGTGTTCCCCATGAAATATGGTTCTACTAATTTCAACTTATAAAGCGCAAGCATATACGCAACAAAGAAGGACACAATGGTTCAAGTTTATTAGAGGCAATAAAGTAAAGTGTGCCATCAAGTTTGTGAGAGCTTTAATCACTAGTTTTCTCAAAACAATTTAATTTGGAAGGTAAACAAAAGCATGAATATACTTGGAATAGCATAAGATAGTAGGTAGGTATGGTGGACTCTTTGGAATAACTTGGTTTAGGGAGTTGGATCCATGAGTGGAACTCATACTTTGTTGTGGAGGCTAGCAAAAGACTGGGAGCGACAAACTAAGAGAGAAATAATGGCCATAATCATGTAGAGCGACAAAACATCATTGATAAAAGCATAAAGTGATACTACAAGTTGAAAACTAAAGGATCATAAAGGCTATGGTGACTTGAGATAGTCATAACATGGTGTGAGCATGCGCCAAGTCAACCCAAATCAAGCATCAAAGGAGAATGCCACTATACTATGCTTTAATATGCTAAAACAACGCATGATTCATCCAAGGCACATTAAGCAATTTCAGTTGTTTATAACAAGTCATGCTACAACAAAGAATACTAAGCATAAAGCCAAAACAATATCAAGCATGGCATGACAAAGCATAGGCCACAGTCAAAAACGAGCTCTTTTTACCACATAAGCATGAACTTTCCTACTCTTTTCCAAACCAAACGAAACTATTTGCAAACCAATGTATGAAAGAGGGGGTCAAACCAATTTATTCAGAAAACTAAGCAAACCAAGAAAACTAAAAACCAAAACGAAAACTAAAAAGAAGACGCTCCAAGAACAACACAACTGTGCATGAAACAATAAAAATTAAGCGTTTGGAAGAAACCTGGGATTTTTACTGATGAAGAAGGGGGATTGAAAGGGTAATTTACCCTATATTGTTTTTGGTTGACAATGACACCGGAGTTAGTGCGGACTAATGCTACCTATCAGTGTCTTGAACAGGTATTAGTCCGCCCGGATGTTGGAAGATCATTGAAGACCCCCCCCATTTCGATAATGAAGAGAAGTGCCGGAGCTTTACCTTTTATATGTTTCGTGAGTTCGTAGGAACACCGCACTATTAAGAGGGGTTATGTCGATGAGCTTGCTGGGGATGTTTTTCCAAGCCTTATACACATCCTATACACCCACTTGTTCCATTACCAATGAGAGAGAAGAAAGAAATCTAAGTTTGATAACATCTTTGTCAAACTCGGTTCTCAGGCCGGTTGAACCGGTTCCCAGACCAGAAGGTCCGGTACAGTCCCGGTCAACCGAACCCAAACCAGGATTCTCGGTTTCATATACCGAGTCTATCCGGGCTCACTCACATTGAGCATCCCGGTTTGGATTCTGGTTGACCTGGTTGTACACCGGGCGGTCTGGTACCAGTTCCGGTCAACCGAACCCAAACCGGGATTCTCGGTTTCGTATACCGAGTCTATCCGGGCTCACTCATAATGAGCATCCTGGTTTGCATTCCGGTTGACCGGGCTGTACACCGGGCGGTCCGGTGTGTGGTCCGGTCCAACCGAACTTAAAACCGAGTTTCGTAGGAAAAGCTACAAACGGCTAGATTTCTCTCTTAAGTATAAATACCTCTTCTTCTAGCTTGAGGAGGTTAGGCATTCAGTTCATATCTCACTCTTGGAGCTCACTCTCTCTCCCCATTGTTGAAACACAATTTCTTGAGGATCTCCCATTCTACCCAATCAAACTCAAATCCCTTTGGTAGAAAGCAAGAGGAGGTCCCGATCTACGTTTCCACCAAGACAAATTTCATTCCCCCTTGAGTTCATCAAGTTACCTTATTACTCTTGGGTTTGTGGGAAACCCTAGGCGGCTAGGGTCGCCCGGAGGCATTCGGCTTGTGATTTACTCCGTGGAAAGTTTGTGAGGGTTTGGAGACTACCTTACAAGTCTACCACGAGTAAGTGAGCTATTCCTTCGTGGGATAGGCTCGGAGAAGAAGGTGAGCCTTCGTGGCATTGGGGAATCCTTCGTGGAACCTCACACCTCTCCAACGTGACGTAGCCCCCTTCCCAAAGGTGGTGAACACGGGAATACATCTTCGTCTCCGCGTGCTTGGGTTATTCTTTAACCCCTCTCTTACTTGTGTTGTTTACTTTGTGATAGCCTTCGTGCTTGACGTATCTTGCATCATCATCTAGGTTGCCTCACCTAGTTTGCATTTAGGCACACTTATATTCCGCAAAGCCTAAAACTTGCAAACGATTATAAAGAATTTGTTAGAAACCTATTCACCCCCCCTCTAGGTAAACCATATTACACTTTCAATTGGTATCAGAGCGAGGTGCTCTTCTAAGGGCTTTACCGCCTAAGAGAAAAGATGGTTTTCTCTGATGATGAGGAGGGAAAGACTTATTCGGTCAAGGAGATCCGTCAACTCTTTGCCAAACAATCCCTTGAAAAGGCTAAGGCGGATTCCGATCTCCTTGCTCGAATAAGTTTTCTTGAACGACGTTTTACGGGGATGGGCGAGGGGGTCATGCTTGCCGGACCTTCGGTAGTACCTCAAGGGAGGCCGATGGACACCGGTAAGGAGGCTATGAACGAGGCCTCTAGCGAGAGTGACCTGACAAAAGCCTCCCTGCCCCCTAATCCATTTCCGTATATATATCCCAAACAAAAGAACGTCATGCCTCATATTAATGGTTCGGGTCCCGCACCTCACTATGATGGAACTCACTTCTCTCATTGGAAAGTTTCCATGGAGTCTCATCTTCGCAGTTGCAGCGTGGAGCTTTGGGAGATTGTGGGCAAGGGATTCTATCCACAAGATCCCAATAATCTCAGTCCGGGAGAGTACTATGATCGTCAACTAAATGCAACGGCTTGTGACAAGATAAGGAGTGTCATTCACCGCACACTCTATGATCAAGTTAGCAACATTCCCACCACTAAGGAGTTGTGGGAGAGGGTTGTCATTCTCCAAGAGGGAACTTCCCTCATCCAAAAATCCAAGTATGAAACCGCCAAGTCGGAGATGAGCATGTTCATGAACAATGATGGTGAGTCCATCGCCGAAGCATATAAGAGACTTGTTGCCCTCCGTGTCAAGATTGATGGTCTTGGTTGTGACAAGTATGAAGATGGGTTCAACTTGAATGATGAGCTTATCAAGTCCAAGGTTCTCTCCATGATTGCCGCCTCCGGCAAGAAGCTTGCCTTGAACTTGCAACTTCTTGATGCAGCTCGCTATTTCTCGCCTGATGATCTCGTGTCCTATCTTGTTGCCACGGACAATATGGCGGATGAAGGACAAAAGATCAAGGAGATCAACCGTGCCATTGGGCCTTCCCAACCCCTAGCATTGAAGGCCAAGTATGAGCAAGAAAGTGGTGCTAATGATGAAGATAGCGATAGCGAGGGCATCGATGACATGCTAGCTCAAGTTGCTCTCTTCACCAAGAACTTGAAGTTTCGAAGAAGAAGAAGCTCAACCGGACCAAGCGAGAAGAAGAGAAATTGCTACAATTGTGATGAGTCGGACCACTTTGCCGACAAATGCCCATATGAGAAGAGACTTGACAAACCCAAGTATGAAGAGGGCGCGAAGCCAAGATTAAAGCCAAACCCCATCAACGAGAGATACAAGAGGAACAAGAAGCGTGATGGCAAAGGCTTTCTTGGCCAAGAGTACCTATCTGATGCGGAGAGTGAAGATGAGGAGAAGGTTGTTGGGGTGGCCGGTTTGGCGTTTGCCGAACCCGGGTCACTCTTCACATATGACTACACCAAAGACTATGCCGATGACTCCATCACTCCCAAGGTCACCGGTACTTGCCTCATGGCAAGGAGTACCAAGGTAATCTCTTCTCCTCCATCTCTCTCTAGCATATTAGATGATCATGTTAGTACCAATGATAGTGACAATGATGAATTCGATGAAAACTATGTTCAACAAATGTGTAAAATCATGAAGTCCCTTCCTAGTAATGCTCGTGCTAGATTCAAACAGTTAATGAGCCTTGTCAATTCACGTGATGAGACCATTGATAGTTTGGAGTCTCTTATTGATGATGAGAAACTAAGATTCAATCTTCTTGAGCACGAGCTAAACAAGGAAAGGGACATTACTTCGCTTCTTAAAGAACGAATTGAAATCTATGAGCTAGATAAGACAAAAGATATGGATACCATAGATAGATCCATCACCTTGTCCCAAGAACTTGATACTTCAAAGAAGGAACTTGAGGTTGCTCATGCTTCTCTCACCAATGACCTTGATAACCTTGAGAAAGCTAATTTTCTTGTCAAGCATGAGCTCATAAAACTTGGGGAGAATCATGATCAACTTCGAGTGTCCTATGAGAAAGCTCTTGGTACATTGAAGGATCCTATTATTGTTGAGGATATTACTTGTGCTTCTAACCCTTCCTTAGATCAAGCTAGTCTCCTTGAGGAGAATAAGAAGTTGAGGGAGCAACTCAAGATGGAGCGTCTCAAACCTATCACCAAGGGCAAGATTCTTGATGAGGTTCTTTCTGACAAACGATAAGAACTCCAAGGCAAGGTATGGGGTATGACCCCAAGAATGACAAGAATGGTTCCAAACCACCTAAAAGGATCAACTTTGTGCGTGAAGGGCACAAGGTGGTTGACCAAGTAAAGAAGAGTGTTGTGAATGGGGGAGCCACTAGGGGCAACCCTATCCACAAGTTTGCGGGGAAATCTAACCCCTCCTATGTGCTATGTAAGGGCACTCAAGGAGAGGTTTATGCCAAATACGTTGGCCCTCGCAATGGTTATGCTTATAGATGGTACTCAATTTGGGTACCAAAAGATCTTGTTGCTAATGCTAAGGGACCCATTACTCAATGGGATCCTAAATCAAAGAATTGATTTGGTAGGGATATGCCTCCGGTGGATCAAAATGGGTGTTTGATAGTGTATGCACAAATCATATGACCGGAGGTAGAAGTGCGCTTGACCAATTTATTCATGATGTCAATTCAACGTCAAGCATCACTTTTGGAGACAACTCGAAAGGAAAGGTACTAGGTTTTGGCAAGTTGGTGGTTTCCAAGGCCTTGTCCCTAGAGACCGTCATGCTTGTTGAAAACCTTGGTTACAACTTACTTTCCATAAAACATCTTGCGGATGCCGGTTACGATTCCTATTTCTCTCGAACTTGTGTGAAAGTCTTTAGGAGTGATAATCTCAAGTTGGTCCTTGTTGGATATGTGGAAGACGACCTCTACGTGGTCGACCTCTCGCAAGAGAGTCAATCTCTTCCTACATGTCTAATGGCCAAAGTTGATGAGGGATGGCTTTGGCATCGCCGCCTTGGCCATGTCAACATGAGAAATCTCAAACAACTCCTAAAGGGTGAACATATTGTTGGATTAACTAGTGTCTTTTGAGAAATATCGGGTGTGTAGTGCTTGCATTTCAGGAAAACAACATGGGAGGAGTCATCCATCAATATCAAAGGTGGCCACGTCAAGACCTTTGGAGCTTCTCCATTTAGATCTCTTCGGACCATCAACATATGATTCTCTTGGTGGAAGAAGATATGGTCTTGTCATTGTCGATGATTACTCAATATACACTTGGGTATTCCTTCTCAAGTCAAAGGATGAGACCTACAAGCACTTCATGATATTCGCTAAGCAAGCTCAACGCACCCATGGAGTGGAGATCAAGACCATTAGGACCGACAATGGCACCGAATTTAAGAACTATACCATGCAAGAGTTTGTTCAAGATGAGGGAATCAAGCATGAATTCTCGGCTCCTTATACTCCTCAACAAAATGGAGTAGTTGAAGGCAGAACCGGACCATCATTGAAATGGCAAGAACTATGTTGAGTGAGTACAAGTCACCCCACAACTTTTGGGGAGAAGCCATCGCCACTGCGGTTCACTACTCGAACCGGCTTTTCCTCCGAGCTCCCTTTGACATGACTCCGTATGAGATTCTCGCAAAGAACAAGCCCAATGTCAACTACTTTTGAGTCATTGGGTGCAAGTGCCTCGTCAAGAAGAAGAAATAAAAACTCGGTAAATTCGAATCTAGAACTATCGAGGGCATTTTTGTTGGTTATGCGGAAAACTCTCACGCCTATAGATACTACAACAAAGCCAATGGTTGTGTTGAAGTATCCTGTGATGTGGAGTTTTTGGAAGATAATGGTCCCCAAGGGGGGCAAGTTGTTCCACATGTTGTAGGTGATGGAGGTTCCTCTCAAGTCATCAAGTTGATGGTAATTGGGCATATCTTGCCCACCGAGCATCACACTCATGATCAAGATGTTGATGGGGGAGAATCAAGTCCAACTCAAGAAGAGCCAAGCTCTACTCATGTTGAACCATCAAGTGTACCTCACGACGAACAACTCTCGCAAACCGAAGAACAAGAACCAAGCCCTCAACCTGTTGAGTAAGACCAAGAAGACGTTCATTTTTCCCAAGGTCAAGGTCAATCTCAAGATGCGGTTAATGATCAAGGACCAACGAAGGATGAATTTGTGGATCATGAAGGAACTATCCGGAAGATCAAGTCCTCCTCTATTGCAAGTGGACTCCAAGTCAATAATATACTTGGAAGCATATCTAGAGGAATCGAGACCCGCAACAAGAAGAAGCAACTCACTACCTTTTGTGGCCATCATGCTTTTGTGTCCAACTTCGAGCCTCTCAAGGTCCATGAAGCTCTTGAAGATCCGGATTGGGTCATTTCCATGTAAGAAGAACTCGAGTGCTTCACCCGCAATGAAGTGTGGTCTCTTGTGGAGAGACCTAAAGATCATCGCATCAATGTTATTGGGACCAAGTGGATTTTCAAGAATAAGCAAGATGAGAACGGAACCGTCACTAGGAACAAAGAAAGGTTAGTGGCGCAAGGGTATGCCCAAATAGAGGGTATTGACTATGAGGACACCTTTCCGCCTGTTGCTCGCCTTGAAGCTATTCGTCTCTTGCTTGCATATGCTTCTTTTCATAACTTCAAGATTTTTCAAATGGATGTGAAGAGTGCATTTCTTAATGGTTCCTTGAAAGAGGTTGCATATGTGGCTCAACCCCCGGGTTTCGAAAACACACGCTTTCCCAACCATGTGTATCTACTCCATAAGGCACTCTATGGACTAAAGCAAGCTCCTCGGGCTTGGTATGAGCACCTTAGGGATTTCCTACTCATGGACGGGTTTAGCGTGGGTAAAGTCGATTCCACCCTTTTTACCAAACGGGTTAAAGGGGTGGCTTGTTTATTGTTCAAATTTATGTTGACGATATTATTTTTGGTGGAGCTAACTAATCTCATAACAAAGCTTTTGCCTAGTTGATGACCCAGAAATTTAGAATGTCCATGATGGGGGAGTTGAAGTACTTCTTAGGCTTCATTGTGAAGCAACATGCTCAAGGCACCTTCATCTCCCAAGAGAAGTACGTGAAGGACATGCTTGCGAAATTTGAGATGACCAATGCCAACCCCATGAAGACACCCATGCCACTCAATGGGCAGCTTGGCCTTGGAGAAGGTGAGAAGGATGTGGACCAAAAGGTATATCGCTCCATGATTGGCTCCTTGCTCTACCTTTGTGCTTCTAGGCCGGATATCATGTTAAGTGTTGGAATGTGTGCTCGTTTTCAATCCGCTCCTAAGGAGTGCCATTTGATGGCAGTCAAACGGATTTTTAGGTACCTTGTTCTCACTCCTACTCTCGGGCTTTGGTATCCAAAGGGGTCAACCTTTGAGCTTGTTGGCTATTCGGATTCCGATTGGGCCGGTGATAAGGTTGACCGGAAGTCGACCTCTGGGGCTTGCCAATTTATTGGCAGGTCGTTGGTGAGTTGGCCATCCAAGAAACAAAACTCCACCGCTTTATCCACCACCGAAGCTGAATACATTTCCGCGGCATCTTGTTGCGCTCAATTGTTATGGATGAGGCAAACCTTGAAAGACTATGGTGTGTCTCTTGGTACGATGCCTCTTCTATGTGACAATGAAAGCGCAATAAATATCGCCAATAACCCCGTCCAACATTGCCGCACAAAACATATTGACATACGCCACCACTTCCTACGTGACCATGTCTCAAATGGTGACATCAATCTCACTCATGTGGGAACGATGTTCCAATTGGCGGATATTTTCACGAAGCCTTTGGATGAAGCCCGTTTTGTCATGTTGAGGCGAGAACTTGGTATTCTAGATCCCAAAAACTTGGATTGATTCTCTTCTTGCATTATATTTTATCTCTTAACTTGCTATGTAGCCTAGTCGCACAGCACACATAGGGATAGTCATCTTACCATGTCTTGGTTCGATGCATACCTATGCGTGCGATATTAATTGATCTTGTGTCATGATATGGGTCCAAGCATCTATCTTTGAGGCGCCATGACATGTGTGCTTAAACATAGGGGGAGAAATCCCTCGCCAACTTTGGTCTCTTATGGCTCTTGATATCTTCGAATCATGCCTATTGTTGCTATTAACTGTGTTGATTTGGTTCTTCTCCAATAGGCATGCCTAGATCACCTGCCTCCTCTACCCTTTTTGGAGTCTACTATCTTCTTCCTTGCACATGCAATTCTCGAAAAAAATTCTGCTTTCTCAAACTTTTCGAATTTTTTTCCTTTCTGATTTTTGGTTTCTGGCCCGATCCAACCGGCTCCATAACCGGACCCTCCGGTTTTCAGCCCGGTTCCCAACCGAGTCTATCCGGAATCTGTAGACACAAGGCTACTGAACGGGTTCGGTTGCCAGTCCGGTTCTCAACCGAGTACTCCAGTTGTGGGTCCGGTTGACCGGGCTGTGCACCGAATCTCCCGCGTGTCAGTTTTCCTGTAGATTCGGTTTTCAGCTCGGTTTACCAGGTTGTGCACCGAGCGGTCCGGTTTGCATCTCAGTTAAATCGACCTAAAACCGGGATCTAAAAAAAAATCCTTTCTTCTTCCCTGGACACCCCCACTCCTCCACAAGTTACCCCTTCACTTTGCCCGACCCATCCTCTCTCCATTGCCGCCCCTCGCACCTCCCCCCCTCTCCTAGGGTGTTTCCACCCCTAGGATTCATAGACCGGGCCACCATTTCGCGGAGAAAGACCTTTGGAGGCTCTCCTCCGAAGGAATTTCTCCATCTCGTGGTGGTTTGGGAGCTTTTTGCAATCTTCTTCCTCAAAGGTCTTTTGGGGCTTTCCTCCACGGGAAGCCATGTCCTCGGGTAATCCCTTGCTCCTCTCCCTTTCCTCCTTGTCAAATCCCCATGTTTTGCTACACATTTTGATGGATTTGCCAAGTTAGGGTTCCCACGTTCCTTCTTGTATGCCAACCACGTCAAACCATGGCCTACCTCTCTTGGGAAGTTTGTATTTGTGCAAGTCTTGAGTCATGGGTAGATCTTTTACATTGCATCGAGCTGTTTTGGGGTTTCTCCGACCAACTCGGTCCTAGGCCCGGTTGGACCGGATCTGACGCCGGGCCGTCCGGTTCAGGTTCGGTTTTCCGGTGCTGACACCGGACTGTCCGGTTTCTATTCGGTTGACCGGTGCTGACACCGAATAGTCCGGTTTCGGTTCGGTTGTCCGATGCTGACACCGGACGGCCCGGTTCTGGACCCGGTCAGACCGGCCCTGGCACCGAATCTCTCTCTAATGTACCTTTTCTACCATGCACTTGCCCAAATACAAGTTTTTTTCCTCTGTTTTCGTTGTTTGGCATGTGTACTTATCCTAGTGCTCCCAAACCTCTCTCTCTTTTTCACAGGTGCCGATGATGATGACTATGTGAGTGATGAGTATGTGCCAGAGGAAACCGGCAGGGGTAAGAAGAGGGCAGCACCCGTTCTGGTCGTTTTAAGAGCAAGGCCATCCGGGGCAAGAAACCTGCCGTCATGATGACGAAGAAGATGTACCGTCTCAAAACCTGAAGAATATGGAGATCACTATGTACTGGACCCTTCGCAAGCAGAACCCCTATCGCTTCAAGTCTCGCACTTACACTGGCTCTGACAAGAAGTTTTGGACTCAGACTCAATCTTTGATGTGGGAACATATTTACACTCAGTTCAAGGTCACCTCCTGCGGTAACATTCTTACTTTCAATGAGCACTGGTTCAACATGTATGTTGCCTCAGATTATCGCTTTGTTGATGATGCCTTGAAGAAAATGGATCTCTTTGACCTTGTGTGTCTAAAGGAGGACTACTATCCTGAGTTTATTCGTCAGCTCTTCTGCACAGTCTATTTTCATGATGATGTTGACCGCACTATGTCATGGATGACCGGCACGCAGCGTTTCCGTGCCACCTTTGCAGATCTGGTTGAGGTTATGGGCTATTCTGCTAAGCCCGGTGGTTTTTGCATTCATAGTGAGAAGATCAAGCCTGCTGACTGTCTGGCCTTTTGCTACCCGAAGGATTCTGAGTATGCTCCTCCATGCATCTCTGGCATGTACTTTTACGACCACACCTTGGCCAGCATCTTTCGTCAGTCGCTTGTTCCCCGTGTTGGAGACACTACAAACTGCCGTGGGTATTTTGCCAACCTCTTGTATTATTGTCATCCTAACAGGTTGAGAAAGATTGATGGCTGTGATTTTGTGTACTTTGAGCTTCGTCGGGCTGCTTTGGACAGGATGACTCCCACCTTCTGCGTTTATGTACAAAAGCTGCTCAACAGGGTTGTGCCTCCTGGTGTGATGGTTGGTGAGCGTGTGGAACAAGAGCAGGTTACTCTTTCTCTTCGTGGTCAGTCTCCTGAGGTTCCATTGATTAGGCCCCCCGAACAGCGCACCAAGGCTGTCCATGATCCTCACCCTCACTTTTCTACTCGATCGGGTTCTCGTCGTCCTGTTGGAGAGTCCTCCTTATCTCGTCCCAGGCCCAAGGGTGGTGCTGCCACCTTCTTCAAGCGGCTGTTTCAGATGTGCCGCTCGTCCTATGATGTGAGCCACAAGGCCCTTGAGATGAGCCAAGAGACTCGGCGCAGGCACAATGAGTTTCTCGTGACCCAGCATGTCACTCCTCCTCCAGATGGTCCTGAGATGACTCATGTTCCTTATGTCAACTATGAGATGCCGCCCCTTGATGTTGCCATGCTCTTCGGCTACTTCCCCAGTCAGTTTCCTCCTGGTGGTACTAGTACCTCCTCTGCTGCTCGTCATGGTTCTGATGATGATGATGTTGAGGATGATGATGAAGCGGAGATTCATGAAGACAAAGAGGCCTCCGTTCACCCTCCGCCGCCTCCTACGTTCTTCTAGTTGGGTTCTGTTAGCATCGTCCTACTCCTCTTCCTTTTTGGTGTCTCGATGCCAATGGGGGAGAAGAGTAGAGTTCTGTGAGGTCTCTACGGGTTCCTGCCAGGGTTTTTCTGGGGTTCGCCGTTTGCACAATGCCTTTTGCCTTATCTTTGATTCTTATGGCATTGTGCTTACCATTTGCTTTCGTGATTGGAACCATTTGCTTTTCTTCCGTATGTTGGATAAACGCGTGCTATGTGTGTGAACCATGGTTATGTCTATTGTGATACGACTATGTGTACTTCATTCATCTGTCTAGCCTTGCATAGATATCCATGCTCTATATCTTGTCATGATATGCTTGCTTCCATAAAGACATAGGGGAAGCTCTCTATACTTTATTTAGGTGCACCTTGCATTCAAACGCAAATTCAACCAAGTGCACACTTTATGGGGGAGCTCACATATGTCTCTATGGAATTCCTTGGCTTATTGCTCTTTATTACATCCTTGTGAACTCTAGCTCGGTTTGTCATCGCCAACCAAAAGGGGGAGATTGAAAGGGTAATTTACCCTATATTGTTTTTGGTTGACAATGACACCGGAGTTAGTGCGGACTAATGCTACCTATCAGTGTCTTGAACAGGTATTAGTCCGCCGGGATCTTGGAAGATCATTGAAGACCCCCCCATTTCGATAATGAAGAGAAGTGCCAGAGCTTTACCTTTTATATGTTTCGTGAGTTCGTAGGAACACCGCACTATTAATAGGGGTTATCTTGATGAACTTGCTGGGGATGTTTTTCCAAGCCTTATACACATCCTATAGACCCACTTGTTCCATTACCAAAGAGAGAGAAGAAAGAAATCTAAGTTTGATAACATCTCTGTCAAACTCGGTTCTCAGGCCAGTTGAACCGGTTCCCCGACCGGATGTTCCGGTACAGTCCCGGTCAACCGAACCCAAACCGGGATTCTCAGTTTCATATACCGAGTCTATCCGGGCTCACTCACATTGAGCATCCCGGTTTGGATTCTGGTTGACCGGGTTGTACACCGGGCGGTCTGGTACCAGTTCCGGTCAACCGAACCCAAACCGGGATTCTCGGTTTCGTATACCGAGTCGATCCGGGCTCACTCACAGTGAGCATCCTGGTTTGGATTCCGGTTGACCGGGCTGTACACCGGGCGGTCCGGTGTGTGGTCCGGTCCAACCGAACTTAAAACCGAATTTCGGAGGAAAAGCTACAAATGGCTAGATTTCTCTCTTAAGTATAAATACCTCTTCTTCTAGCTTGAGGAGGTTAGGCATTCAGTTCATATCTCACTCTTGGAGCTCACTCTCTCTCCCCATTGTTGAAACACAATTTCTTGAGGATCTCCCATTCTACCCAATCAAACTCAAATCCCTTTGGTAGAAAGCAAGAGGAGGTCCCGATCTACGTTTCCACCAAGCCAAATTTCATTCCCCCTTGAGTTCATCAAGTTACCTTATTACTCTTGGGTTTGTGGGAAACCCTAGGCGGCTAGGGTTGCCCGGAGGCATTCGGCTTGTGATTTACTCCGTGGAAAGTTTGTGAGGGTTTGGAGACTACCTTAAAAGTCTACCACGAGTAAGTGAGCTATTCCTTCGTGGGATAGGCTCGGAGAAGAAGGTGAGCCTTCGTGGCATTGGGGAATCCTTCGTGGAACCTCACACATCTCCAACGTGACGTAGCCCCCTTCCCAAAGGTGGTGAACACGGGAATACATCTTCGTCTCCGCGTGCTTGGGTTATTCCTTAACCCCTCTCTTACTTGTGTTGTTTACTTTGTGATATCCTTCGTGCTTGACGTATCTTGCATCATCATCTAGGTTGCCTCACCTAGTTTGCATTTAGGCACACTTATATTCCGCAAAGCCTAAAACTTGCAAACGATTATAAAGAATTTGTTAGAAACCTATTCACCCCCCCTCTAGGTAAACCATATTACACTTTCAATTGGTATCAGAGCGAGGTGCTCTTCTAAGGGCTTTACCGCCTAAGAGAAAAGATGGTTTTCTCTGATGATGAGGAGGGAAAGACTTATTCGGTCAAGGAGATCCGTCAACTCTTTGCCAAACAATCCCTTGAAAAGGCTAAGGCGGATTCCGATCTCCTTGCTCGAATAAGTTTTCTTGAACGACGTTTTACGGGGATGGGCGAGGGGGTCATGCTTGCCGGACCTTCGGTAGTACCTCAAGGGAGGCCGATGGACACCGGTAAGGAGGCTATGAACGAGGCCTCTAGCGAGAGTGACCTGACAAAAGCCTCCCTGCCCCCTAATCCATTTCCGTATATATATCCCAAACAAAAGAACGTCATGCCTCATATTAATGGTTCGGGTCCCGCACCTCACTATGATGGAACTCACTTCTCTCATTGGAAAGTTTCCATGGAGTCTCATCTTCGCAGTTGCAGCGTGGAGCTTTGGGAGATTGTGGGCAAGGGATTCTATCCACAAGATCCCAATAATCTCAGTCCGGGAGAGTACTATGATCGTCAACTAAATGCAACGGCTTGTGACAAGATAAGGAGTGTCATTCACCGCACACTCTATGATCAAGTTAGCAACATTCCCACCACTAAGGAGTTGTGGGAGAGGGTTGTCATTCTCCAAGAGGGAACTTCCCTCATCCAAAAATCCAAGTATGAAACCGCCAAGTCGGAGATGAGCATGTTCATGAACAATGATGGTGAGTCCATCGCCGAAGCATATAAGAGACTTGTTGCCCTCCGTGTCAAGATTGATGGTCTTGGTTGTGACAAGTATGAAGATGGGTTCAACTTGAATGATGAGCTTATCAAGTCCAAGGTTCTCTCCATGATTGCCGCCTCCGGCAAGAAGCTTGCCTTGAACTTGCAACTTCTTGATGCAGCTCGCTATTTCTCGCCTGATGATCTCGTGTCCTATCTTGTTGCCACGGACAATATGGCGGATGAAGGACAAAAGATCAAGGAGATCAACCGTGCCATTGGGCCTTCCCAACCCCTAGCATTGAAGGCCAAGTATGAGCAAGAAAGTGGTGCTAATGATGAAGATAGCGATAGCGAGGGCATCGATGACATGCTAGCTCAAGTTGCTCTCTTCACCAAGAACTTGAAGTTTCGAAGAAGAAGAAGCTCAACCGGACCAAGCGAGAAGAAGAGAAATTGCTACAATTGTGATGAGTCGGACCACTTTGCCGACAAATGCCCATATGAGAAGAGACTTGACAAACCCAAGTATGAAGAGGGCGCGAAGCCAAGATTAAAGCCAAACCCCATCAACGAGAGATACAAGAGGAACAAGAAGCGTGATGGCAAAGGCTTTCTTGGCCAAGAGTACCTATCTGATGCGGAGAGTGAAGATGAGGAGAAGGTTGTTGGGGTGGCCGGTTTGGCGTTTGCCGAACCCGGGTCACTCTTCACATATGACTACACCAAAGACTATGCCGATGACTCCATCACTCCCAAGGTCACCGGTACTTGCCTCATGGCAAGGAGTACCAAGGTAATCTCTTCTCCTCCATCTCTCTCTAGCATATTAGATGATCATGTTAGTACCAATGATAGTGACGATGATGAATTCGATGAAAACTATGTTCAACAAATGTGTAAAATCATGAAGTCCCTTCCTAGTAATGCTCGTGCTAGATTCAAACAGTTAATGAGCCTTGTCAATTCACGTGATGAGACCATTGATAGTTTGGAGTCTCTTATTGATGATGAGAAACTAAGATTCAATCTTCTTGAGCACGAGCTAAACAAGGAAAGGGACATTACTTCGCTTCTTAAAGAACGAATTGAAATCTATGAGCTAGATAAGACAAAAGATATGGATACCATAGATAGATCCATCACCTTGTCCCAAGAACTTGATACTTCAAAGAAGGAACTTGAGGTTGCTCATGCTTCTCTCACCAATGACCTTGATAACCTTGAGAAAGCTAATTTTCTTGTCAAGCATGAGCTCATAAAACTTGGGGAGAATCATGATCAACTTCGAGTGTCCTATGAGAAAGCTCTTGGTACATTGAAGGATCCTATTATTGTTGAGGATATTACTTGTGCTTCTAACCCTTCCTTAGATCAAGCTAGTCTCCTTGAGGAGAATAAGAAGTTGAGGGAGCAACTCAAGATGGAGCGTCTCAAACCTATCACCAAGGGCAAGATTCTTGATGAGGTTCTTTCTGACAAACGATAAGAACTCCAAGGCAAGGTATGGGGTATGACCCCAAGAATGACAAGAATGGTTCCAAACCACCTAAAAGGATCAACTTTGTGCGTGAAGGGCACAAGGTGGTTGACCAAGTAAAGAAGAGTGTTGTGAATGGGGGAGCCACTAGGGGCAACCCTATCCACAAGTTTGCGGGGAAATCTAACCCCTCCTATGTGCTATGTAAGGGCACTCAAGGAGAGGTTTATGCCAAATACGTTGGCCCTCGCAATGGTTATGCTTATAGATGGTACTCAATTTGGGTACCAAAAGATCTTGTTGCTAATGCTAAGGGACCCATTACTCAATGGGATCCTAAATCAAAGAATTGATTTGGTAGGGATATGCCTCCGGTGGATCAAAATGGGTGTTTGATAGTGTATGCACAAATCATATGACCGGAGGTAGAAGTGCGCTTGACCAATTTATTCATGATGTCAATTCAACGTCAAGCATCACTTTTGGAGACAACTCGAAAGGAAAGGTACTAGGTTTTGGCAAGTTGGTGGTTTCCAAGGCCTTGTCCCTAGAGACCGTCATGCTTGTTGAAAACCTTGGTTACAACTTACTTTCCATAAATCATCTTGCGGATGCCGGTTACGATTCCTATTTCTCTCGAACTTGTGTGAAAGTCTTTAGGAGTGATAATCTCAAGTTGGTCCTTGTTGGATATGTGGAAGACGACCTCTACGTGGTCGACCTCTCGCAAGAGAGTCAATCTCTTCCTACATGTCTAATGGCCAAAGTTGATGAGGGATGGCTTTGGCATCGCCGCCTTGGCCATGTCAACATGAGAAATCTCAATCAACTCCTAAAGGGTGAACATATTGTTGGATTAACTAGTGTGTCTTTTGAGAAAGATCGGGTGTGTAGTGCTTGCATTTCAGGAAAACAACACGGGAGGAGTCATCCATCAATATCAAAGGTGGCCACGTCAAGACCTTTGGAGCTTCTCCATTTAGATCTCTTCGGACCATCAACATATGATTCTCTTGGTGGAAGAAGATATGGTCTTGTCATTGTCGATGATTACTCAATATACACTTGGGTATTCCTTCTCAAGTCAAAGGATGAGACCTACAAGCACTTCATGATATTCGCTAAGCAAGCTCAACGCACCCATGGAGTGGAGATCAAGACCATTAGGACCGACAATGGCACCGAATTTAAGAACTATACCATGCAAGAGTTTGTTCAAGATGAGGGAATCAAGCATGAATTCTCGGCTCCTTATACTCCTCAACAAAATGGAGTAGTTGAAAGGCAGAACCGGACCATCATTGAAATGGCAAGAACTATGTTGAGTGAGTACAAGTCACCCCACAACTTTTGGGGAGAAGCCATCGCCACTGCGGTTCACTACTCGAACCGGCTTTTCCTCCGAGCTCCCTTTGACATGACTCCGTACGAGATTCTCGCAAAGAACAAGCCCAATGTCAACTACTTTTGAGTCATTGGGTGCAAGTGCCTCGTCAAGAAGAAGAAAGAAAAACTCGGTAAATTCGAATCTAGAAACAAAGCCAATGGTTGTGTTGAAGTATCTTGTGATGTGGAGTTTTTGGAAGATAATGGTCCCCAAGGGGGGCAAGTTTTTCCACATGTTGTAGGTGATGGAGGTTCCTCTCAAGTCATCAAGTTGATGGTAATTGGGCATATCTTGCCCACCGAGCATCACACTCATGATCAAGATGTTGATGGGGGAGAATCAAGTCCAACTCAAGAAGAGCCAAGCTCTACTCATGTTGAACCATCAAGTGTACCTCACGACGAACAACTCTCGCAAACCGAAGAACAAGAACCAAGCCCTCAACCTGTTGAGTAAGACCAAGAAGACGTTCATTTTTCCCAAGGTCAAGGTCAATCTCAAGATGCGGTTAATGATCAAGGACCAACGAAGGATGAATTTGTGGATCATGAAGGAACTATCCGGAAGATCAAGTCCTCCTCTATTGCAAGTGGACTCCAAGTCAATAATATACTTGGAAGCATATCTAGAGGAATCGAGACCCGCAACAAGAAGAAGCAACTCACTACCTTTTGTGGCCATCATGCTTTTGTGTCCAACTTCGAGCCTCTCAAGGTCCATGAAGCTCTTGAAGATCCGGATTGGGTCATTTCCATGTAAGAAGAACTCGAGTGCTTCACCCGCAATGAAGTGTGGTCTCTTGTGGAGAGACCTAAAGATCATCGCATCAATGTTATTGGGACCAAGTGGATTTTCAAGAACAAGCAAGATGAGAACGGAACCGTCACTAGGAACAAAGAAAGGTTAGTGGCGCAAGGGTATGCCCAAATAGAGGGTATTGACTATGAGGACACCTTTTCGCCTGTTGCTCGCCTTGAAGCTATTCGTCTCTTGCTTGCATATGCTTCTTTTCATAACTTCAAGATTTTTCAAATGGATGTGAAGAGTGCATTTCTTAATGGTTCCTTGAAAGAGGTTGCATATGTGGCTCAACCCCCGGGTTTCGAAAACACACGCTTTCCCAACCATGTGTATCTACTCCATAAGGCGCTCTATGGACTAAAGCAAGCTCCTCGGGCTTGGTATGAGCACCTTAGGGATTTCCTACTCATGGACGGGTTTAGCGTGGGTAAAGTCGATTCCACCCTTTTTACCAAACAGGTTAAAGGGGTGGCTTGTTTATTGTTCAAATTTATGTTGACGATATTATTTTTGGTGGAGCTAACGAATCTCATAACAAAGCTTTTGCCGAGTTGATGACCCAGAAATTTAGAATGTCCATGATGGGGGAGTTGAAGTACTTCTTAGGCTTCATTGTGAAGCAACATGCTCAAGGCACCTTCATCTCCCAAGAGAAGTACGTGAAGGACATGCTTGCGAAATTTGAGATGACCAATGCCAACCCCATGAAGACACCCATGCCACTCAATGGGCAGCTTGGCCTTGGAGAAGGTGAGAAGGATGTGGACCAAAAGGTATATCGCTCCATGATTGGCTCCTTGCTCTACCTTTGTGCTTCTAGGCCGGATATCATGTTAAGTGTTGGAATGTGTGCTCGTTTTCAATCCGCTACTAAGGAGTGCCATTTGATGGCAGTCAAACGGATTTTTAGGTACCTTGTTCTCACTCCTACTCTCGGGCTTTGGTATCCAAAGGGGTCAACCTTTGAGCTTGTTGGCTATTCGGATTCCGATTGGGCCGGTGATAAGGTTGACCGGAAGTCGACCTCTGGGGCTTGCCAATTTATTGGCAGGTCGTTGGTGAGTTGGTCATCCAAGAAACAAAACTCCACCGCTTTATCCACCACCGAAGCTGAATACATTTCCGCGGCATCTTGTTGCGCTCAATTGTTATGGATGAGGCAAACCTTGAAAGACTATGGTGTGTCTCTTGGTACGATGCCTCTTCTATGTGACAATGAAAGCGCAATAAAGATCGCCAATAACCCCGTCCAACATTGCTGCACAAAACATATTGACATACGCCACCACTTCCTACGTGACCATGTCTCAAATGGTGACATCAATCTCACTCATGTGGGAACGATGTTTCAATTGGCGGATATTTTCACGAAGCCTTTGGATGAAGCCCATTTTGTCATGTTGAGGCGAGAACTTGGTATTCTAGATCCCAAAAACTTGGATTGATTCTCTTCTTGCATTATATTTCAGCTCTTAACTTGCTATGTAGCCTAGTCGCACAGCACACATAGGGATAGTCATCTTACCATGTCTTGGTTCGATGCATACCTATGCGTGCGATATTAATTGATCTTGTGTCATGATATGGGTCCAAGCATCTATCTTTGAGGCGCCATGACATGTGTGCTTAAACATAGGGGGAGAAATCCCTCGCCAACTTTGGTCTCTTGTGGCTCTTGATATCTTCGAATCATGCCTATTGTTGCTATTAACTGTGTTGATTTGGTTCTTCTCCAATAGGCATGCCTAGATCACCTGCCTCCTCTACCCTTTTTGGAGTCTACTATCTTCTTCCTTGCACATGCAATTCTCGAAAAAAATTCTGCTTTCTCAAACTTTTCGAATTTTTTTCCTTTCTGATGTTTGGTTTCTGGCCCGATCCAACCGGCTCCATAACCGGACCGTCCGGTTTTCAGCCCGGTTCCCAACCGAGTCTATCCGGAATCTGTAGACACAAGGCTACTGAACGGGTTCGGTTGCCAGTCCGGTTCTCAACCGAGTACTCCAGTTGTGGGTCCGGTTGACCGGGCTGTGCACCGAATCTCCCGCGTGTCAGTTTTCCTGTAGATTCGGTTTTCAGCTCGGTTGACCGAGTTGTGCACCGAGCGGTCCGGTTTGCATCTCAGTTAAATCGACCTAAAACCGGGATCTGAAAAAAAATCCTTTCTTCTTCCCTGGACACCCCCACTCCTCCACAAGTTACCCCTTCACTTTGCCCGACCCATCCTCTCTCCATTGCCGCCCCACGCACCTCCCCCCCTCTCCTAGGGTGTTTCCACCCCTAGGATTCATAGATCGGGCCACCATTTCGCGGAGAAAGACCTTTGGAGGCTCTCCGCCGAAGGAATTTCTCCATCTCGTGGTGGTTTGGGAGCTTTTTGCAATCTTCTTCCTCAAAGGTCTTTTGGGGCTTTCCTCCACGGGAAGCCATGTCCTCGGGTAATCCCTTGCTCCTCTCCCTTTCCTCCTTGTCAAATCCCCATGTTTTGCTACACATTTTGATGGATTTGCCAAGTTAGGGTTCCCACGTTCCTTCTTGTATGCCAACCACGTCAAACCATGGCCTACCTCTCTTGGGAAGTTTGTATTTGTGCAAGTCTTGAGTCATGGGTAGATCTTTTACATTGCATCGAGCTGTTTTGGGGTTTCTCCGACCAACTCGGTCCTAGGCCCGGTTGGACCGGATCTGACGCCGGGCCGTCCGGTTCAGGTTCGGTTTTCCGGTGCTGACACCGGACTGTCCGGTTTCTGTTCGGTTGACCGGTGCTGACACCGAATAGTCCGGTTTCGGTTCGGTTGTCCGATGCTGACACCGGACCGCCCGGTTCTGGACCCGGTCAGACCGGCCCTGGCACCGAATCTCTCTCCAATGTCCCTTTCTACCATGCACTTGCCCAAATACAAGTTTTTTTTCCTCCGTTTTCATTGTTTGGCATGTGTACTTATCTTAGTGCTCCCAAACCTCTCTCTTTTTCACAGGTGCCGATGATGATGACTATGTGAGTGATGAGTATGTGCCAGAGGAAACCGGCAGGGGTAAGAAGAGGGCAGCACCCGTTCTGGTCGTTTTAAGAGCAAGGCCATCCGGGGCAAGAAACCTGTCGTCATGATGACGAAGAAGATGTACTGTCTCAAAACCTGAAGAATATGGAGATCACTATGTACTGGACCCTTCGCAAGAAGAACCACTATCGCTTCAAGTCTCGCACTTACACTGGCTCTGACAAGAAGTTTTGGACTCAGACTCAATCTTTGATGTGGGAACATATTTACACTCAGTTCAAGGTCACCTCCTACGGTAACATTCTTGCTTTCAATGAGCACTGGTTCAACATGTATGCTGCCTCAGATTATCGCTTTGTTGATGATGCCTTGAAGAAAATGGATCTCTTTGACCTTGTGTGTCTCAAGGAGGACTACTATCCTGAGTTTATTCGTCAGCTCTTCTGCACAGTCTATTTTCATGATGATGCTGACCGCACTATGTCATGGATGACCGGCACGCTGCGTTTTCGTGCCACCTTTGCAGATCTGGTTGAGGTTATGGGCTATTCTGCTAAGCCCGGTGGTTTTTGCATTCATAGTGAGAAGATCGAGCTTGCTGATTGTCTGGCCTTTTGCTACCCGAAGGATTCTGAGTATGCTCCTCCATGCATCTCTGGCATGTACTTTTACTACCACACCTTGGCCAGCATCTTTCGTCAGTCGCTTGTTCCCCGTGTTGGAGACACTACAAACTGCCATGGGTATTTTGCCAACCTCTTGTATTATTGTCATCTTGACAGGTTGAGGAAGATTGATGGCTGTGATTTTGTGTACTTTGAGCTTCGTCGGGCTGCTTTGGACAGGATGACTCCCACCTTCTGCGTTTATGTACAAAAGCTGCTCAACAGGGTTGTGCCTCCTGGTGTGATGGTTGGTGAGCGTGTGGAACAAGAGCAGCTTACTCTTTCTCTTCGTGGTCAGTCTCCTGAGGTTCCATCGATGAGGCCCCCCGAACAGCGCACCAAGGCTGTGCATGATCCTCACCCTGACTTTTCTACTCGATCGGGTTCTCGTCGTCCTGATGGAGAGTCCTCCTCATCTCGTGCCAGGCCCAAGGGTGGTGCTTCCACCTTCTTCAAGCGGTTGTTTTAGATGTGCCGCTCGTCCTATGATGTGATCCACAAGGCCCTTGAGATGAGCCAAGAGACTCGGCGCAGGCACAATGAGTTTCTCGTGACCCAGCATGTTACTCCTCCTCTAGATGGTCCCGAGATGACTCTTGTTCCTTATGTCAACTATGAGATGCTGTCCCTTGATGATGCCATGCTCTTCGGCTACTTCCCCAGTCAGTTTCCTCCTGGTGGTACAGTACCTCCTCTGCTGCTCGTCGTGGTTCTGATGATGATGATGTTGAGGATGATGATGAAGCGGAGATTCATGAAGATGAAGAGGCCTCCGTTCACCCTCCGCCGCCTCCTACGTTCTTCTAGTTGGGTTCCGTTAGCATCGTCCTACTCCTCTTCCTTTTTGGTGTCTCGATGCTAATCGGAGAGAAGAGTAGCGATTTGTTAGGTCTCTATGGGTTCCTGCCAGGGTTTTTCTAGGGTTTGCCGTTTGCACAATGCCTTTTGCCTTATCTTTGATTCTTATGGCATTGTGCTTACCATTTGCTTTCGTGATTGGAACCATTTTCTTTTCGTCCGTATGTTGGACAAACGTGTGCTATGTGTGTGAACCATGGTTATATCTATTGTGCTACGACTATGTGTACTTCATTCATCTGTCTAGCCTTGCATAGATATCCATGCTCTATATCTTGTCATGATATGCTTGCTTCCATAAAGACATAGGGGAAGCTCTCTATACTTTATTTAGGTGCACCTTGCATTCAAACACAAATTTAACCAAGTGCACACTTTATGGGGGAGCTCACATATGTCTCTATGGAATTCCTTGGCTTATTGCTCTTTATTACATCCTTGTGAACTCTAGCTCGGTTTGTCATCGCCAACCAAAAGGGGGAGATTGAAAGGGTAATTTACCCTATATTGTTTTTGGTTGACAATGACACCGGAGTTAGTGCGGACTAATGCTACCTATCAGTGTCTTGAACAGGTATTAGTCCGCCGGGATCTTGGAAGATCATTGAAGACCCCCCCATTTCGATAATGAAGAGAAGTGCCAGAGCTTTACCTTTTATATGTTTCGTGAGTTCGTAGGAACACCGCACTATTAATAGGGGTTATCTTGATGAACTTGCTGGGGATGTTTTTCCAAGCCTTATACACATCCTATACACCCACTTGTTCCATTACCAAAGAGAGAGAAGAAAGAAATCTAAGTTTGATAACATCTCTGCCAAACTCGGTTCTCAGGCCGGTTGAACCGGTTCCCAGACCGGACGGTCTGGTACTAGTCCCGGTCAACCGAACCCAAACCGGGATTCTCGGTTTCATATACCGAGTCTATCCGGGCTCACTCACAGTGAGCATCCCGGTTTGGATTCCGGTTGACCAGGTTGTACACCGGGCGGTCTGGTACCAGTTCCGGTCAACCGAACCCAAACCGGGATTCTCGGTTTCGTATACCGAGTCTATCCGGGCTCACTCACAGTGAGCATCCCGGTTTGGATTCCGGTTGACCGGGCTATACACCGGGCGGTCCGGTGTGTGGTACGGTCCAACCGAACTTAAAACCGAATTTCAGAGGAAAAGCTACAAACGGCTATATTTCTCTCTTAAGTATAAATACCTCTTCTTCTAGCTTGAGGAGGTTAGGCATTCAGTTCATATCTCACTCTTGGAGCTCACTCTCTCTCCCCATTGTTGAAACACAATTTCTTGAGGATCTCCCATTCTACCCAATCAAACTCAAATCCCTTTGGTAGAAAGCAAGAGGAGGTCCCGATCTACGTTTCCACCAAGCCAAATTTCATTCCCCCTTGAGTTCATCAAGTTACCTTATTACTCTTGGGTTTGTGGGAAACCCTAGGCGGCTAGGGTTGCCCGGAGGCATTCGGCTTGTGATTTACTCCGTGGAAAGTTTGTGAGGGTTTGGAGACTACCTTAAAAGTCTACCACGAGTAAGTGAGCTATTCCTTCGTGGGATAGGCTCGGAGAAGAAGGTGAGCCTTCGTGGCATTGGGGAATCCTTCGTGGAACCTCACACATCTCCAACGTGACGTAGCCCCCTTCCCAAAGGTGGTGAACACGGGAATACATCTTCGTCTCCGCGTGCTTGGGTTATTCCTTAACCCCTCTCTTACTTGTGTTGTTTACTTTGTGATAGCCTTCGTGCTTGACGTATCTTGCATCATCATTTAGGTTGTCTCACCTAGTTTGCATTTAGGCACACTTATATTCCGCAACGCCTAAAACTTGCAAACGATTATAAAGAATTTGTTAGAAACCTATTCACCCCCCCCCCCCTCTAGGTAAACCATCTTACACTTTCAGGGATGCCTTGGGCATCCCCAAGATTTGTCGCTTGTACTTCTTGGATATTTCTTGGGGTGACACGCGTGGCATCCCCAAGCTTGAGCTTTAGTCCATCATTCATCTCATTACTCATTCCTTCCATACACCTGAAATTTTTCCTTCATACAAAACTTCACACAATCTTTATTAGCAACATTAGTGCATTCAATATAAATAAGTCTTAAGGTTCAGTTCTAATACCAAATAAACTTCCATTAGAACACTAGATACTGTAGCACTTCCTTCAAAAATCTCAATTCCCCAAAATAACTCAAGAAGGAACCAACAAGAAGCAAATGCAGAAAATGGCAGAAATCTGTCTAAACAGACCAGCAGGTATAGACGAATTTTTTCGAATACCTTCTGTTGCTCAAATAAAAAAGTGTTGAACTAACGAAAGTTATATAAAAACCTGGGGCAGAAGCACAAAAAATTATAGCTCAATCCGACATACAGACATCTCTCACGAATTTTACGGTGAAGCACATAAATCTGTTTCGGGACAGCAACTTTCCCAATCATTACTTCACTCTCATTAGAGGTTACTCTTGGCACAAAAAGCAAATAAAAAGGATAAGGAGAGGTTATTACAGATGTAATAACTTCCAAGACTCATCTAAAACTTTTGGGTTATCTCCCAATAAGTACTTTTCTTTAACGCCTTTAAGTTAGGCATAAGAAGCAAGAAAAAGAATCAAGTGTTCTCAAATGAAGAAGCATTAAGATCAATACTAGAAATATTTTCAACAAGGCAAGGTATATCATCCAAATAAGTTCTAGAGGATCCTCTCTCAATGCTCTTAGGTTCACTATTCTCATCAAATGGGTTTGCAGGAACAATCCAATCAAGATTCTTTTCTATGGCATCATGTATTGCTACTAGTTTGAAGGGTATTGGTATCTTAGGTTCCTCCCTATTAGGTTGGGTTTTGTTCATTTTTTCTCGTGTACCAACAACATCTACACATGAGCCTAGCATATTGAAACGTTCAAATACTTTCCTAGCTTCCTTGGCAACATCATAAAACTCCTTAAACAAAGTTTCTAGATTAACTCCCTGTTTTCAGGGTCTTCAATTTCTTTAAGCTTAAGAAACATTACTTGCATTAAAGGGTTGAGGTTAACAAACCTAGCTGCTAACATGTGAATTAAAGAAGCTGCAGCAATCTCATAGTTTGGAGCAAGTTCTGCAAGGGATCTATCCTCAGTATCCTCAAGTTTACTAACATGATTAAAGAATTCTTCAATATTATCTTTCCCAATTATAGAACCACTGCCAATTGAAAGATCTTTTAGGGTGAATTTAGGGATCAACATGGTGAGCTAAGGAAGAGGTGACAAATAAATGAGACTTAATTTTTTTGTGTTTTTGAATAATAAAGCAAACTTGTAAAACTATGTTTTTGTGTTTTTGATAAAGAAACAAGCAAACAAGACAAAAAGAAACTAAACAAAACAAAAATAACAAAGTAAAGAGATTGGTTATGAGGGACTCCCCTTGTGAAGATGTCCTTGACTCCCCGGCAACGGTGCCAGAAAAATGCTTGATGGCTCAATGCACGGTGCCTAGAAAAATGCTTGATGGCGGTGTTGATGTAGAGCTCGTTGGGAACCCCAAGAGGAAGGTATGATGATCACAGCAGCAAGTTTCCCTCAGTTATGAAACCAAGGTTTAATCGAACCAGTAGGAGCAAGGAAAAAAGGTGTTACTAGCTAAGCTTTGGCAGGGCGCACTATCGGTGCTAGTAGCAACGTGGAGACCTACACAACACAACCACAGAACTTTGTCCCCAACTTGCGATGAGGTTGTCAATCTCACCGTGTTTTGCGGAAAACAAAGGATTAAACGTATCGAATGGAAAGAAGTAATAGTTTGCAGAAAGTAAACACAAAGTAGTAAACAGTTTATAGATTGAATATAAAAGACAAGGACCGGGCTCCATAGTTCACTAGAGGTGGCTCTCCTCAAGATAGATAACATGCTGGGTGAACAAATTACAGCGGGGAAATTGACAAACATCGAGAAAGCAATACATGCATATACTAATCATCTTGATTCCTTTGAGACTTGATTGGGCATTACAACATTATACATAGACCGCCATCCAACTGCATCTATGACTAATAATCCACCTTCAGGTTATCATCCGAACCCCCTCAAGTATTAAGTTGGAAGCAACAGATTATTGCTTTGCGAACTGCGTGTAAAGTAAACAATACGATTGTTCTATGAACAAAGGATTGTTGTTTTCTCCCTAGTAGCAACAATACATCTAGTACCATAGAGATTTCTGTCACTTCCCCAGATTACCAGAGGCATGAACCCACTATCGAGCATAAATACTAACTCTTGGAGTTGCTAGCATCTACTTGGCCAAGATAGCTACTAACAACAGAAACAATGCAAGATCACAAATAACAAAGACATGATAGAATCAATAATCAATCTGAAATAGCATCTCAATATCCATCGGATCCCTGCAAACACAACATGCAGAATTACAAATAGATGATCTTGATCATGAACGGAGCTCACAAGATCTAAACATGAAAGCACAAAGGAGGATAACCAGCCATCTAGCTACTACATGGATCCGTAGTCCAAGGATGAACTACTCACGCATCACACCGGAGGCTTGCATGGTGATGAAGAAGGCCTCCAGGGTGAATTCCCCTCTCTGGTAGTGTGCCGGGAAGAGCTTCAGATCCCTCCTGATCTAGGGATGGAGATGACGGCGACTACAGACTCTTTCGTGGATTTTTGATCAGGCCCTTAGGATTTTCGTCCCGAGGGCATCTTATAGGCGGAAGGAGAGGCTGAGGGGGTGCCTGGGCTGGCCACACCACCCCCTGGCGCGGGCCAAGCCTAGCTGCGTGGCCAGGTGGTGTGGTGGCCCCTTGGCCCCTCTCCGTCTCGTATTCTGGCACTTGATGACATCCGGAAAAATAGGCACTTTGGCTTTTTTCCTGTCCAATTCCGATAATATTCATTTTCTGACTTTCCTGGAACCAAAAATAGCAGAAAACAGGTAGCTGGCACTCTGGCTCTTGTTAATAGGTTAGTCCAAGAAATCATATGAAAAGTACTCCAATGTTGGAACAAAACACAAGAAAGTGGATAAAACCAAGCATGGAACATCAAAAATTATAGATACATTTGCAATGTATCACTGTGCAACATGGCTTACACCCACTGTATGCGAACATAGATATGTCTGACACCCAGGCCTGTAACCCTGGATCGCCTCATACCGAAGAACTTTCTTGGTGGTGCACACTAAGGGGGAACACAATCATTGGTAATTTTAACAGGGATCATCTTATTAAGCTACCGTCAAGAATCTAATACTAGCACACAATAAGACATACAAACAATAACATTGAATGTAAATGCTATGTGATATGGTCCTTCACGTCGTGATCTCCATCCACCGTCACCAGGTTCCGGCACCAGGGTTCCGGCGCCGTAGACACCAGGGTACCGGTGTCATTCCGGCATGCTAGTTTGTCATTACCGTGACTATCTACTACTATGTAACAAAAGGTAAGTACTTTACCTTTGCCACAACCATATCACAAAGCAACGCCCTCCTGCAAAAAAAAGTTAGACGCCTATACTTTATCTTTGCATGTTTTACGTGGCTGAATGGGCTTTCACACAAGAACCGTTCTTACCTACGAACTTTCAGCACAAAGCTGATCAAATAGTTGTCTCTACTACACCCCTTTCGGGGCCCTCCTTTGCAAATGGTATACCAACTAATGCGAGAGAGACAAACACCCCCCTAAGCCACTTTATATGGTACAAGCCGTATGTCAAGCGTGGACCAGTCTCGCGAATGAACGCGTAAAGTCGGTTGGGGGTCGCTTCATCAAGCATTACTGGGGTATGCACAAGTACACGTGGGAGGGTAACAACTAAAAGATCAATGCCCACACGCTACATCTCGTGTGTTCTACCCGTACTAGCATTACTACGCATAGATCTAGCTCTGATACCACTGTAGGGGTTCCGCGCATAAAAACAATAAATTTTACTCTACGCCCCTGAACCCCTGAAGCTACCAGGACCTATCTATTAGTAATACAGTAACGGGAGGGACTTTTCGCGATCTTACCCTTGAAGACCGAAAAGCGTTGTCAACGCTTAGGAGAGCGTGGTTGATGTAGATGAGCCGAAGCCGACCTCAAGGTCGTGATGAAGTCCTTGCGCTCCATGGCTCCAACGACTTGAGTGCCTCAAGTGCGACACCTCGCGGGGAGTTACACACGTCCAGTGCCTGACGATGACTCCCGCTTCCCTGATCCAGCAGCAGTTGTGGAAGTAGAGCTCCCGGGTCCGAATCCCACAGCGCGACGGCACTCCACGATGAAGATGTCTCTCGCTCGCGTAGTCCAGACTTGGGACCACGGTGACGAGAGAGAGAGGGGGAGATAGAAAATATCAATTGGAGGTCCTTCCAAAAGTGGGGAGACGTTTATTGATTATTGGTGTATTCTTTTAGGCCAAATACCCCACTTTATATAGGGGGAGGGGAGGTACTACCTCCCTCAAAGTCCCGGGTGGGACTAAAGGAGAGGAGGGGGTGGGGTGGCCGCCAGCCAGCCCCTAGTGGGCCCCGCGGGGAGGCAATGCCCAGACGGCCTCCCCCTTGGCCCTTCTCCCTCTCTCCTTTCCCCTAATGGGCCCTCTCCCTCCGGAATTGGCCCATTAAGCCTTTTTGACCTTTAATTGATTTTCTCTTTATTAAATAATTATGAATAAATGATTAAATCAATACTAAACATTCATTCACATATTATTCAACCTCCGTGGCCATGGAACACCTTCCACTTCCACTCCGGCAACCTCTGGACTTACCAAAACCCTTCCGGTTTTCTCCCTTCTCTTCTTTGGTGATTCCACCAATCCTATAAACACTCTGTAAGCATCATCAAGCCCTTAAGCATGATACCGCACGGTTCGGGAACACTCCAGACATGGTCGGGACACTCCCGCACCAATGATCGACAGAGAGACCTGGATGGCCATGTGACCCCTGTGCGTTCCACGAAGATCTTTCGTCATTTGAACCGGGACAGTCGTGTCTTATTCCCTTTGTCACTCGATGCTTGCATTGCCTGAGATCTGATCAATGACATCACCATGCCGTGTTCAATCTCGTTACTGAACAATGCTACTTGACTCGTTCCGACAAGTGATATCCCTGTGATCTAATCACACGCTATGCAGCTATTGGACATAACTTCTCCGAGTGGGCCCTTGAGTATCTTCCCGTCACATGGACGGACAAATCCCGCTCTTGACATATATTGCCTCTACGGTTTCCTTTGAATACCTGAACACACCTTTATAACCACTGTTTTACCAAATGGCGTTTGATGCTATCTAAGCACTCTCGGGAGATAGTGGTTGATATAGCCTCACGGTCTAAGGAATAGTCTATGAGGATCCATTTCTAATCATCGTAACTTAAACTTCGTGACATGATCGGGTCACGATGTTTAGGTTGGGTATTGGTTCATCATCTCATTCTTAGAATGAGATGACCTCATTTCCAACTAGCAAAAATGCCACATGATCAGGAAACATAATCATCTGTTGACCAATGAACCAGTGACTAGAGTTTCACTGGGAACCCCTGGTTGTTTGTATATCACACGTGTATTGATGTTTCCACTCAACATAGTTATAGCATGATATAAAACTTAATCATAAACTATATGAAATATGATAATAGTCCTTACTACTATTTGTCTCTAGGGCATATTTCCAACACCTAGGCCTTGGCCCTTGGCCCTTCCCTCCTTCGGTTTTCCCTCATGGGCCCTTTTTCCCTAGGAAGTTTGGCCCATTAGTGGAATACCCCTTCAAATTAGATTTTAATATTATATTTAATATTAATTACATTAATTAATATGTAAATACATATTACAAAATCCGTCTTCAACCGAAACACCTTTCGATTCCCTTTCGATTTCCTCCGAACGACTTTGGATCTTTCCCAGAATGATTTTGGTCCTTTATTCTTTCTCCGAACAACTTCGAATCTCTCTGCGGAACAATTCTGACTTTCTGTTTCTCTACTATGATTCCGTCTTACAAATGATCGCTCTCATCGTACCCTTAAGTGTATCCTCTCGCGGCTCCGGAATGCTCTAGACATGATATGTACCAATGATCAATAGAGGACCAGGGATATCCATGTGACCCCTATGCATTCCTGATGACAATGTCGTTTGAACGGCTAAATGTAGCATCCAATCTCTTTTGTTTCTTGATACGACTTGTCCGGGATCCGATCATTGGTATCACATACCTTGTTCAATCTCGTTCACAACAAGTTATGTTTTCTTGTTACCGTGATATTACATCCCCGTGACCGAGTCACATGTTGCAACATTTATGGATGTAATCTCACCAAGCCAGCTGTATGTATCTTTACCCGTCATGTGGGTGAACAAATCTCGTTCTTGCAGTCACATGTCATCAACTGTTCCTTCGGAATACTCAACGTACACCTTTATGGCCACCGTATAACCAGATGACGGTTGATGCAATCAAAGCAGCCTCAGGAAACAGTGAGTAATATGAGCTCACGGTCTAAGGAAAAGGAGTGTAGGTATAGTTATTGCAACAATGAACTATATGACTTGATCGTGTTGCAATCCTTCGAGGAATGTCCATCACATCATCTCCAATGATATGGCCCCGTTGTCAATTGGCATAAATGCCCATGATCTTGAAACCCAGATCATCCTCATGACCAACGAACTAGTATGAATAGAGGCTACTAGGGACTTGGTTGTTTCATACCACACCTGTACCAATGTTTCTACTTGGCACAGTTATAGCACAATATGAAACTATTATAAACTAACTGAGATATGACAATAAAAAACTATTTATTATTTGCCTCTATGGCATATCTCCTTCAGTCTCCCACTTGCACTAGAGTACAAATAATCCAGCTCGCATTTTACTCATATAAACTATATATCATATGCGTTTACAGATCATGCATGCTCATGGGAAACGTCATGTCCATGTTCTATTTTACCAGATCATTATGTCTTTTGCGAATCGTTAATGTCTTCCTAATTTTGACATTCACACCATTATCGTATAATGGGTCGAAGTATTTGTTTGGTGACAAAGTGAGACTTTGTTTCTAGTGTTTATAATGACGGTTGTTTACACTGTTGTCATCTAAACTTTGAAACACACTTTGCTATCCTTTGTGTATATACTGTAGTCATGTTAGCAGAACGAGGCCGGATTCCAGGAGCTTACAGTGACTTTAGATCAACCTCGAGGGCTTTCTCATGGGCACTGGGCCCTAGGACACATCATTCTACATTAAGAGCGAACTAGCCTCGCCATAACATTATACATCACATCAGATGGAGCCTTTATACTTCCATATCTATGTAGATCCTAGTGCATGAAATGCAACTATGCTACTTACATTGCTTCTTGCCATTTATGTACAAACTTAATTCTGGTTCAGTGATCAACTTAGGAATCACTTAAAGACATGCTCTTATAGTTAAGACTTTGTCCTTCCAACCAGAACCTTGGGTCACATTACGTCGAGTATACAACATGGTTATATGGAATAACCTATGACTGAGGCATAGGAGATGCAACGCATCTCTTTCTTTCAACCATAGTTGCAATACAAACTCAATGCTTCATATAGCAAGAAATTCTTTCTTACCTTGTTCCATTCTGAGCTACTTCAGAATCTTGTCTTAGGACATTCTGAACATCTTTCAGAATCAAGTCCAGGAAGCATTCGACATTTAGTGTTTATTAAACTCACCAATCTATCTCGGTAGATATTATTGTTTAATAACTTCAACTTCATCTTTATTTATCTAACTTAAATATTATTAACACCAATCACATCATTCACATATGTCGTCCACATACCCCAGAATGATTTCACGCTCCCACTCAAATATGACATTCATGTTTGAGATCGAGGGATTTCACTTAGCTCCCACTCAAAATATGTCAGCTGAATATTATGAATTAGCCAAGCTGATTTGCTCCAACTCAAATCTAGGTCCTCTCGATAATCTTGGACATTCCAAAATTCTTTGATCATCATCAATTTGAGAATTCCAATTACGAGACTTCAATATCCATATATTTCTAGTGTAAATCCAAAATACTTAAGCATCACTACTGTTGTAGTCAACTCCTTGAATTTGTCCAAACTTGTGACAAATCGAGCTTTTTGTCATTCATTAAGTTTCATTTCCTTCTTATGACTTTGCATTCATTCAGAAATATCAAGTAAACTTGTTTACTTTAATAAGATCAAGTAACATGTTACTTTGCAATCTTAAATGTAACTTAATATAAGATTTTATGACTCCTAGTCATTTCTCGCACTCAGATCCATCACGCTTCTTTGTAATTTGTAGGTATGTCTTGCTCAAAACATGACAAGTGAATGAATAATATAATTCCACAAACTTGTAGAATATATAGTTGAATCCTACTTTTTTTAGTAAAAGTATTTATTTAAAACTTTATGATCATTATCATTGGTTTCTCCTCTATTTGTAGAGTTTGGATTCGTGAAACAAATTCCGCTGCGCCACTCAACAATTCGGATGTAAGGTGTTATACCTTGTTTTGATCTTTTACTTTCTTCCACATGTATCTTCATCAAGACACATCAACTCAGGACAACAGCAAGTTTGCCCATTGTGGATGATGCATTCATAGCTTCCTAAGAATGCTCTACAAAGACTTGTTTATTCGCCATGATTTCGACTTATCGAAATCTTCAGAAACTCGAACTTTCCATAACACTTATGGTGTTGTTTCCACGAATCTTTTAGATATACCTTCGTATTTCAAATGAGTGTTTGCTTATTTTGATCTTTAACTCTAAATGATAACTAACCCCTATAAGAGATGATATTATACCATATGTATCTTAATACATAATGATTATGATGTTTAGATATTTCAACACAGTTTGAATTCATCCAATTATCATAATTTGTGAAACATCTTTCATAAGTCCCTTTTATGCTAAACTTAACTTGAATATTTCAGTCATATTGATCAAATCGAAGAGACTTCGTATTCTCGTTAATTTCAATATCCTATTATTGTTGTGAACTCATCTGAACAATTCAAATCATTTTGAACTCATGTTTCATTAAGTAAATACGCTTATTCACGTAAGTCCACAATAAATGATTTCCACTACTTGTTGAAAATATGATACATCACTATGTATAAGATTCAACATTTCTTCGCATATCACCGTTTTACCTGAATGCGGAGTTTTAGTCATTCTGCCCAAGAGGCATGGTTTTGCAAAGTCTGTAGATTAAGCATCTAGGACCACGATCTTCATAAAGAACATGCAATAACCAAAATGACTTAAACTATAGTGTCATTTCATTATTAAACTTTAGATATCTTCTAGCATTCTAATACTCTTATAAATGTTTAAACCATTATCATTAACATAGTGATGAGAATAACTTATTTATAATCATAATGTGACCATAAGGTATTGTTCATAAGAATAGTACAAACTGGCTTGTAACTTGTTCATATGAATAATCGTCTCGCCAAAAGCAAGACACACAAACAGGGATTACAAATTTATATTCAAGTCCACTAATCCAAATGACAAACTTTGAGGGAAGAGGTGATGTCGGCCATCAACTGTTTTGCTTGCCGTCTTCAAGTCACGCTGCCTCAAAAAACAGCATTCTCAAGCAGATCCTCCTGTTTTCACAAAACAACACAAGTATCAAATACTTTGCAAACTGCAATGAGTTTTGCAAGAACCACATTTATAATTTGTATATCTTACATATACCTTTTCATCCATGACCTCCATTGCAATCAAGCCCTTCTGTGAGTTCTCAACTCTAATGCAAGATCGCTAAGTGTTTTTCCACATATTCTCATTTCAGTCATGATGGAGGAAAACCCATCCAACGGCTCATACTCTAAGTGCCTTATTCTGTAGAATACAAAATGTAGCCCAACTCTCCATTGAATAGAGAATGGCTTGTTTGGATGATTATGGAGAAAACACAAACATTCCAGAGTCATTGAATTATCTCCTAATGGTTATTGTATCAAGAAGAGAAGATCACCTTCTACAAGGATATCCCTCAGGCGTGTGTATTAATCTATGAAGTTGGACCCTTTTGCTAAGTTCCAAATTAAGCAATATATTCCCATGGTCGCAAAGGACCTCAATGGGATAGGCCATGATCTACTAAGATAATTGCAAACATACATCTAGACTAAGTTTATAATAAGAGATCAATTTATAATTAGTCTCCACTAAAATTGTCATCCCTTGGACAATTTTAGTGATCACATGATCCCTATCCTATGCACCTCCCCCGATCGTCATGGCCATCAATGCAGTATCAAAGGTAGACATTCACTAATGTCAATCACATCATCCATGTGACTCATGCTTGATCTTTAGATCTCTTGTGTTCCGAGGCCATGTCTGCACATGCTAGGCTCGCCAAATCTAACTTGTATGTATTCGTTGTGCAACATGGCTTACACCTAGTGTATGCAGACATAGATATGTCTGACCCCTACTCACCGCAGAGCACCTCATACCGAAGAACTTTCTTGGTGGTGCACACACAAGGGGAACATGGAACATTGGAATTAAATAGGGATTATCTTATTTTCTACCGTTGAGTATCTAATACTAGCACACAATAAGATGTAAAAACAGGTATCAACATCATATGTATATTGTGATATGATATGGTCCTTCTTGCGCCTTGATCTCCATCGAGTGCTCCGGCATGATCTCCATCTTTCCCTTGGTTTGACGCCAAGTCCACGATGCCTCCACTAGGTCGTTCATCGGAACGATGACTATTACTATGCTAGTTAGTAACAGAAAAGTAAACTACTTTACCTTCGTAATGACCAATGCCATATCATAGTCACATGCTCCCTGCAAATTAAAGTTAGATGCCTCTACTTTATCTATTGCAAGTTTTACGTGGTTGTTAGGGCTTTCGCAATAGAACCGTTTCAAAACTACGAACTTTCCAACCACAACATGGATCCGATAGTTGTCTCTATTACACCCCTTTCGGGGCCCTCCGTTGTAAATGCTATATCAACTATTGAATGAGAGATATACACCCGCTAGCCACTTATATGGTACAAGCCGTATGTTGAGCGTGGAACCAGTCGCGTGTACGAATACACGTAAGGTCGGTACGGGTCGCTTCATCAAACAATACCGTGATATAAACAAGTACACGTTAGAGGGTAACAACTAAGGGATCAATGCCCACACAATACTTGTGCGTACTAGCCATACAGCACTCCTACGTATAGATCGGCTCTAATACCACTAAAGGAGATCTGCAGCAGAAAACAAAAAAATTCCTACGTTGGAACCCCAAAAACTGCCTAGGATCTATCTATGTAGTGATGCGGTAATGGCCATTGCGTATAGAATACATACCCTTCTAGACCGTACGTGGTTAATGTTCCGAGGGGAACGTGGTTGGCGTAGTCGTACTCGTAGCCGACCTCAAGGTCGCGAAGCTCCTCGCATGTCACCCCTTGCTCCTTCTTCATTGTGCAGCAGCTCCAGCTCACGACATTCAAGAGCCCCAAGTTTTGTGCCTCGTGTCTTCATACACATCCGGTGCACAATGATACCTCTAGCTCCCGATCCCACCAGGAGTGCGAAAGTTGATATCCGGCTAGGAATCCCTGCAGCGCAACGGCATACTGCAGGTGTGCCTTGTTCGCACAACCCAGACTTGGGGCCATGGTCACAAGGGCTAGAGAGAGAGGGAAGGATGAAGTCAACCAAAGGACTTCTCCAAATATTGGTGTGTCCAATCCCACCTATGGGCACCCCTTTATATAGGGGGAGGGGGTGTGCCCTCCCCTTTGTGTTTCCCATGTGGGACTATTCAAGGGAGAGGGGGAGGCGCATGGCCCCTTAGGGCACCATGGGCCGGCCGTCCAGGGGTGGGCCCTACCCCGCGCATAGCCCCAGGCTGGCCGAGTGGGCCCCCTTGAGGCACCTAGGCCTTGGCCCTTTGGCCCTTGGCCCTTCCCTCCTTCGGTTTTCCCTCATGGGCCCTTTTTCCCTAGGAAGTTTGGCCCATTAGTGGAATACCCCTTCAAATTAGATTTTAATATTATATTTAATATTAATTACATTAATTAATATGTAAATACATATTACAAAATCCGTCTTGACCTGAAACACCTTTCGATTCCCTTTCGATTTCCTCTAAACGACTTCGGATCTTTCCTAGAATGATTTCGGTCCTTTATTCTTACTCTGAACAACTTCGGATCTCTCTGTGGAACGATTCTGGCTTTCTATTTCTCTACTGTGATTCCGTATTATGAATGATCGCTCTGATCGTACCCTTAAGTGTATCCTCTCACGGCTAGGGAATGCTCTAGACATGATCTGTATCAATGATCAATAGAGGGACCAGGGATATCCATGTGACCTCTATGCATTCCTGATGACAATGTCGTTTGAACCGCTAAATGTAGCATCCAATTCCTTTTGTTTCTTGATATGACTTGTCTGAGATCCAATCATTGGTATCACATAACTTGTTCAATCTCGTTCACAACAAGTTCTATTTTCTTCTTACCGTGATATTACATTCTCGTGACCGAGTTACATGTTGCAACATTTATGGATGTAATCTCACCAAGCCGGCCGTATGTATCTTTACCTGTCATGTGGGTGAACAAATCCCGGTCTTGTAGTCACATGTCATCAACTGTTCCTTCGGAATACCAACGTACACCTTTATGGCCACCGTATTACCAGATGACGGTTGATGCAGTCAAAGTAGCCTTTGGAAACAGTGAGTAATATGAGCTCACAGTCTATGGACAGGGAGTCTAGGTATAGCTGTTGCAACAATGAACTATATGACTTGATTGTGTTGCAATCCTTCAAGGAATGTCCATCACATCATTCTCCAATGATATGGCCCCGTTGTCAATTGGCATAAATGCCCATGATCTTGAAACCCAGATCATCCTCATGACCAACGAACTAGTATGAATAGAGGCTACTAGGGACTTGTTTATTTCATACCACACCTGTACCAATGTTTCTACTTGGCACAGTTATAGCACAATATGAAACTATTATAAACTAATTGAGATATGACAATAAAAACCTATTTATTATTTTCCTCTAGGGCATATCTCCTTCAGATAGTTGTGACACGCCAGAGGAAGTGTAGGAAGTGAATGTTCCCTCTGGCCCTCGCATGAAGCATGCTAGCAATGCATACCATTTTGACACCACTCGAGCAAAGGTGCATCAAAAGGTGAAGAAAGCTTCTTGGTGGAAGAAGCTTCTAATGTGTCAGAACATCGATATCCGACATGGTTAGTATGATGCCTACAAGGCCAACAGGAACGCCATGAACGCCTCCTAGCAGGCTTTAGATGGGACGCTATCTTATGGTCATAGGAGCTAGGATCGTGTAGATTGGTCTTTTTTGAGGATGTGCCCTCCTCTTCTCACCCTCATGGCAAGGAGACTACACAAGATGAGGATGAGGATGATGATGGCGTTGAGGATGAGGATGGTTATGAGGATGAGGATGATGATGGCGATGAGTATGAGGATGGTGATGAGGATGAGGATGACGAGGACTCTAGTGGCTAGACTTAGTTTGGGACACTATAGTATTGCTATTTTCCTGTTTTGGCCTCTCAATGCCAAAGGGGGAGAAGAAGCCCTATATTAGGTTGCTACCGAGATTTGCATGGGTACACAAGTTTCTCATTCATTCGATTTGCCTCTTTGAAGCTTGTGTCTTTATTTTATCCATATGAGAACTATGTGGTTATGTTGTGTTGAACTCTAGTGTGTGTGGTAAGACATGCGTGCCCAGTATCATTATCTTGTTAAAGACTATGTTATGCCCATATATTTCTCTAGTATTTATCTTGGTATCTTGTTTTACCTCATCAATTTATAAACTCTAGAGTGGGTGTTGATCCTATTTTGTGTGATCTTGTATTCAAATGCAAACTTAAATGGTCACACATCTAGGGGAGCCTCTCTATAGTTTGTAAAGTATTTGTTGCTATGCTTATTGCTTATCATTTATGCAAATCCTTGGGTTGTCATCAAACACCAAAAGGGGAGATTGAAAGGGCATTTTGGCCCTTCATGTCTTTTGATGTTTGTTGACAACACTAGGAAGGTTTAATTGTGTGCTAAGTTTTTTAGGACATCATATTCTTGTCAGCATATTGTTATTGTTTTGCTCCCTCAAAGGGAAAATAGGGTTCTAATTGGATTGATAAAATAAGATCACATGAATTTTATGTGTGTTGATTGAGTTTTTACGGACTATCCGGCAGATGCTGGACGGAGTATCCGGCCAAGCCGGAGTGTCCGACTAGTGCATGGCGTAGTGTTCGGTGCTGGAATTCCTCGGTCCATCGCCATATAGTGGTTTCCATTATGTATGCCATTTTGGATTCTACTCGAATTATGGCCGGAAGCTCTAGAGATTATCTGCTAGGCCGGAGTGTCTGGCCTTGCTCAGCCGGAGTGTCCGGTAAATTTCTGCCAGACACTTCGGGTTAAGTGGATGCAACGGCTATATTTTCTTGGGCCCTATATAAAGGCCCCTTCTTTTACCTTGGACAGCTGCTCGTCCCCAACCTCAAGAACCATAGAACCTGAGCCACCAAATCTTCAAGATCTCCTCTTTCAACCATCCAAAGTCATTGATCTTTGGAGAATCGAAGGCGAAGACACTGGTCTACATCTCCACCAAAGCAATTTATTTTTTTCCCTCATTCACTTGAGGGCCCCCTTGTTCTAGTGTTTCTTAGGAAACCCTAGGTGGTGTTTTTAGTTCTAACTTTCTTGTTGTCATTGTGGCATCTAGCCTTGTACTTGGAAGCCTCCGTTCCATTGTGGAAGTTTTCTCCAAGCTTGTTGTAAAGGCACCGATTCCCGCCTTGAAGGGTACCGATAGTGGAAAAGTGGACTAGGCCATTTGTGGCGGAAGTTCACCGGAGAATAGGGTGAGGTCTATGTGGTGTGGTAGACTTAGTACCACCCACCCCTCCAACATGGACATACTTCCCCTAAAAAGGAAGGAACTGTGGTGAATCAAATACCGTGTCCCCATGTGCTGCACTCTCTGACGAGGGGTAACCTCGGACATGCCCATGATGATGGACTTAGAGTTTCGCAAAAAAGATAGCGCTGGAGATTTCGTCGGATGTCAGGAAAACAATGGAGTCAAAGTCACCTGAATATTTGGGAATCGCACTATTACAAGTTGTCTGGGAGTTTTTTGGGGTCTATTGTCTACATCTAAAGTTGGGTGTAACTTCTATTGTATTGTGTTCCCCCCTCCTCGTTGGCCCCTCCTAGCCTTTATATATGAGGAGGATAGGTCTCGGGGTACCAGTACGAGTAGGTTACAATCTAGAGTTTGTATCTAATCTAGTCTTGTACTTTCCCTGTCTTATATCGCCAGGAGTCTGTGTCCGTGTATAGTTCGTATCAGCCAAACCATCGTGGGCTTCATGGATCTTGGAAAATCTTCGGATGAGGCTTCTGTTGGGCCGCACCATATATACCAATAATAGGCACCCGAAGGGTTATTCCCATGTCAGTAGCCCTGAGGCTATGTTCGGATGCCTGCGTCCGAGCATTGGCTGAAAGTCATTTTTAATATGCTTAGAAGGTGAACTCGAAGATTTCTTCGGATGCGTGAACTTGTCGATGTCCTGTTTGGCTGATGTAATGGATGACGTTGTCTTGCTCTTGATGTGATGTCACCATTACTCCTGATGGGACTAACCTTTGAGGCTACACTCGGGTAGACTCAAAGTTATGCTTCTTCATTGTAGATATTCTTCCGTCGACTCCTGTTTGGAGGATTTCTGTTTTTTCTATCGGGTGTGCAGCCAGCGCTCCCGATGGGAGTAGCCCCCGGGGCTATGTTCGGGTGTTTGCTCCAGCGCATAGGCTCAGAGATCTTTTTCATCCGAGAATTTCTCCATGTAGATACAATAGGGACCCTGGAAAAAACATGTAGATTGTGTAAAGTTTGTATATGTATCAGCCGAAAGTATAGCTTATTGTAATTTTGAATCATTATATATATTTGTCGATGGCTATGGTCTTTGCACCCCTCACGATGCCTTTTCGTTAGCCTAATGCACATTGGGCTGGATTAGCTACTCGGGTCAAAGCATGTTTTTGACGTATTTCATGTCGGAGCTGAAGAATTTTTAATTTGCGCTGAGTAGCGAAGCCACCGAGTATTGAGGTGTGATTATGTAATGATTTATTTGACTGAGCCCCCGAGTATCGGGTTTAATAGAGTAATGAGAAGTAGACTCGATTAAGAGAAACTTAGCTTTATTGATATCAGGCGCGCGAAGATCAACTTCATCCAAGGAATCTCTCGACTCGGGTCTTTATTTTTATTGGGTGAGCATAAGCTCAAAAATCTTCTTTATCTGAGGAGGTATTCGATAGAATAGATCGATGTAGATGACATCCTTGCAGAAAAAACATAGAAAATTATGAAGTACTTGCATCTTGTCAAGAATATCTCCTTTCAATTTGTCATAACTTTTTCTGGTTCCATCGGACCCAACACTTTTGCACCGTAACGAGATACCTTTTCATTATCCTGACGCCCTTAGTCTCAGTACCTTGCCGACCTGTCAGTTGGACTGCAACTGGGTCGGAGTTCAAGGATTCGACGCTCAGGCAGAGTCAGCTATTCGGGAAATCGCGTATGGGGTGCTTGACTGCATGGAGTCAATTACACTTAGATTACTCGAAGAGGGTGCAGCCCCCGAGTGTTTCGAGTGTGATTAAAATAAGAAAGAAATCAACTCGCGGTAAAGAACTTAGCTTTGTTGGTAGTCGACGAGGTTGATATGGACGGAGGATCCGGAGCTGCAGCCGATGACGGCAATTGGTCGCCGCATCTGATGATTTTTAGCGGGTCATCGCAGCCAAAGATTTTTTTAGCAGATCACTGGAGCCGAAGGAGCCCCTAAGTCACGTGGTGGAGTTGTACATGCCCCGAGTGTAGAAGCAATGCGGCGGACGTGTAGTCGAGGCGCGAATGCAGTCATGCGATGGACACGGAGTCGACGCTTCAGCGGACATGATCAGGTTTTTCCACCGACGCTTTTGATGTGATCAGGGACAAAGTGTGCGATTCTTGGAAGTGGAAGCTTCCGATGATTAGATCGGATCCACCGTTGAAATCGGCGTGTACTATTATACAAGGGTGAGCGGGTGTGGATATGCTTTTATTGGGTTGATGCTTGGTGGAGAGTGGTCCGCCGAATCCGTGGTTCCAGCGTTTAGGTTTCCCACAGACGGCACCAATTGATGAGAGGTAACCTCGGCAATGCCCATGATGATGGACTTAGGGTTTCGCAGAAAATAGAATGCTGGGGATTTCACCGGATGTCAGGAAAACAATGGAGTCAAAGTCGCCTGAATATTTGGGAATCACACTATTACAAGTTGTGTGGGAGTTTTTCGGTGTCTATTGTCTAGATCTAAAGTTGGGTGTAACGTCTATTGTATTGTGTTCCCCCCTCCTCGTTGGCCCCTCCTAGCCTTTATATATGAGGAGGCTAGGTCTCGGGGTACCAATACGAGTATGTTACAAGCTAGAGTTTGTATCTAATCTAGTCTTGTACTTTCCCTATCTTATATCGCTAGGAGTCTGTGTCCTTGTATAGTTCGTATCAGCCAAACCATCGTGGGCTTCATGGATCTTGGAAAATCTTCGGGTGAGGCTTCTGTTGGGCCGCACCATATATACCAATAATAGGCACCCGAAGTGTTATGCCCATGTCACTCTCGGTTACCTCTTTCCTCTTATTGTTCCTTTACTTGTGTAGTACTAGTAGCTAGGTTGTCATATAGGTAAATTCACCTTAGTTGGATATCTAGATAATTACCTTTGTGTCAAGCCTAATTTGAAAAAGAAGTAAAATTTGGAGTAACACCTATTCACCACCCCTCTAGGTTCCCATACGATCTATTTTAGTATTGTTGCACTGTCCCACTTGGTCTAGCTTCATCTCGGTTGCTTCATAGCATTCCACTATGATTATCACTCATGCGGTTGTCCTCATTGATGTAACCAGCTGCAACATTTCTTGGCCCACCATAACCATCATAGTTATGCCGCCTTCTATTGTTAGTGTTTCGCCTGTCCCGGTCTTCTTTGGGTGAACACCCTCATTTATTGTTTACTACATCCTCGGCGTCGGCTTGCCAATTTGACATGTCCATCAGCTAGGATATTGTTTTAGGTTCACCCGACCCATCTCCTCTATGAATTCTTTTCGGTGCAAGACGTCATTGAAGGCATCGATTGCCCTCTTGTCGGAAATACTCTTGGGTGAGTATTTAATGATATTCCACTATTGTATGAATGCGTGTATTGGTTCTCTTCATTTCTGTTTTCACACCACGGATCCTTGATAGATGCGGGTCTCTTGAATGTGGACTTGAAGTTTTTGATGATTTTTTCCTCCAGGTCGCCCAGCTGCTAATTGATTCTTTGGATAACTGCCGGATCCAGGATCGTGCCATGTCGGTTAAGTGCAACTGTAGGCTTTGCATGGCGGTGGCTTTCGATCCACCTAGGAGTTTCACGGTTTACAGATAATCGGCTAGCCACGCCTCTCGCTCTTGGAGACCATCATACTTTTGACGATCATGAGGGAGCTTGAAGTCTTTGGGTACCGGCATTTTGCGAACCCGATGGGCAAAGCAACTTGTGCCACATGGCTTGAGGTCATCTTTGCTTTCTTCGTCTAAGTACCTTTTGCGCCTTTCCCAAGATTTGTCGATTTTGCGTTGCGTAATGCCATCCTTGACATCATTACTACGTGAGGAGTGCGCGAAGCATGCATGGTGCGGTGATCTGGATCTTCAGTTCTCTGCCACCCGCTGAAGGCTGCTACAATAGCGCGGTGATCTATTGGATTGTGGACAATCTCCTAGTACCCTTTTGTGAGTGTTGATCCAACCATGTCGAGGACCATGAGGGCGGAGCGGTGAATGGCTATCCATGGATCATCGGTCATCGGTTGAGTTGTGAGTAGGTAGGTCTAAGCCGCGACGAGGGCGGCTTGCACTATTTTAGCCTTGATATAGTCCGCTGAATCTACAAACATAAATGACAGGTCTAGGTCTCGAGTGATGTCGCGTCTTTCGCCTTCGGGTATGTTATTCAGCTAAGAGCCGCCCCTTCCTGGTTGTGATCGTCCCGCGACGCTCCTGGAGTTATGGGTGGAGCTGAGCTGCGCCTGCGGTATGCTTGATTCATCAGCTCTCCTTTTCCGCTCCTCCAGGTCCCTTTTCATCTTGACTAGTTCCCTCTTCTGCTTGTGGAGGAGGTACTGGTATACCATTAGATCTTCGCGTGAAGCGTCCGCCGTCATCAGTACTACACCCGATATGGCGTCTCTTGCTTTTTCTCAGGAAGCTGGTGAGAGCCGAATAGTTATCCGTTCGCCATCGCATGGCCCTCCTCCTTGGACAACGCGGTTTTCTACGGGTGTTTCCGGTCTATTCCTGTGAGCAGTTGTATCATTTTATAAAATAATATCATTGGGTTGGATTATAGGGTTACCGTGTTCGTTACGCTCTATTGAAGTTCCTTCGTCCATCCCCATGGATCCTATGATCACGCACACGTGGTTGTGCTCCATGTATGAGTTGTCGCTACAGTCGTTGGAATTGTGGGAGACACTATCCTGGAGATGAGTGAAATCCCGCGGGTCCTGCTCTGGGTACAAGTCTACTTTTTTAATCTTGGAGTCGGCGCTTTTATCAGATCCACCGTTTGTTAGGTCCATGCTAGGGGAATGTTCGTTTGCGGTACCAAACTTGGTGGGTGAGCGCACCGCGGTACCCGAGTTGCCATCAATCGCGCGGAGGGGCCATAATAGCTTCGCCAATTGTCCAGAACAGCCAAATGGGGGTGAATACAAATCTAACGGCCAAACAGTCGTTTGAACTAGACGAAAAACGGTTGAACTCAAATACCGCCGTTAGGTCAACTCTTCCTGGCCCGCCATGTCAGAATTCCCCATTATCTTTTGCGGTCCTGGACTAGCTTACCCCTACGTGGACCAGATCCCTGAGTGGACGAGAACTATTTCTTTGCTCTGCTCTGGTCTTCTCCCCTGCTCCCCTCCCCATAACATTTGCTCAGCTCCGGTTGCTCGTCTCAGATCGGAGCTCGCACTTGCTCTAATTTGCGTCTCCGCCATGTCCGGTCAACCTCCCACGCCTCTAATCGAAGCTCGTAGCCGTCGTCGTTGCATCGTCCGCCGTATCGGAGCTTCGCGTCCCCGGACTAATATCTCGCCTCTGGCTAGTCCTTCTCGCATGGCGGAGCGCGTCCCATCGGGCGATCCAGGCCGGCGATCGGCCTCGGGAAGTTGCGTGATGTCGCGCACCCCAGGCATGGTAGCCCTAGCACAGCAGTTCGACGACCACGCTCTCATGGCCACCATGCTCGGCGTCCGTCCCGCCGTGTCGCCGGTAGAGTTGCTGTCGGCTTTCAGGTCTCGTTTTGGGATCAGACGAAATGAGGTCAACATTGAGGTATGCGTGCCGCCATTCCGATTTTTCGTCTGGTTCGAGCACAGCTCAAACACCGAGCGTGTTCTGCATTCTACCCGTTCTTTCGAGTGCTGCGGGGAGAAAATGAGCTTCATGCGTTGGCATCATGCCTGTGGGTGGGACGATTGCTTGGGGCAGCTTCGTTTCTTCTCCAAACTCGGCTTTGACGGCCTCCCATTGGATGCTTGGGAGACGGAGGCCCTCAAGCAGGTCGTCAGTAGCCTTGGCGGCGGGCTGGTGGAAATCATGCCACCGAGCGACAGATGGGTCATCGAGGTAAAGGCATGGCTGAAAGATCCTGACGCCGTTCCTAAGATGTACGAGGTGCAGATTCCAAGCAGGGCAGGGCGACAGCTTTGCTGGAAGCACCCGGTCATCATCCACCTGGAGGAGGTTCTAGACTTGGTACATGGCATTCAGGGCCCCGAAGAGGCTGCCAAAAAGCGCCCTCGTCGCCTGCAGTGTTGGCCTGGAAGGATCGATGCACAGGACCGCCACCGTTTCGCGACGGGGCACACAGTTTTGGTGGGGGGGCGGGCTTGGACGAGCTGGTGGTTCTGATTTCCCTCGAGTGAAGATAGAGCTCTAGTGAATTGCCGTGGTATGTGTGGCTAATGAATTTGTAGTATGGAGAGTGTAGCACGAAGTTAGCATCGACTAAAAATGTGTAATAGTTTGAATCGATGTAGTACGTGTGTGTAATAGTTTGAATCGATGTAGTATGTGTGGGTAATGAATTTGATGTAGTTTGTGTGCGTGTAATAGTTTGAATCGATGTAGTTGAACACCGTGCTTTATAATTTATGTGAATAACCAAGGACAACCTCATGAAAATAGGGTGGTCTGGCAATGAGCAACGTCAATTCTGTGGATGCCAGGAAAATGTAGTCCATCTCCTCTTCAAGTACTCTGTTTCAAAATATAAGATGTTTTAGCTTTGTGAATGGAGCGTATCTAGACATCTTTTATTGATGGTGCTTTCTAAACCTAGATGAACCTACATACTAAAAGGGGACTAGATACACTTCATTCACAAAGCTAAAACATCTTATATTTTGAAACGGAGGGAGTACAAGGTAGCTACATTTGTAACACGTTGAACTGCAGGACCATTTTGTAGGCAACACAAGACAAAGGAAAAAAATGGTTTATAGCACAGACAGCAGACGCAAAATCTGTAGTCTGGGATAAAAAGGTGCCAGTTAACTGGATTGAACCACGACTAGTAATTGAAGGAAATAGGTACTTGATAGTATTTGCTTACAACAGTACTACTTCCATACAAAAGGGTCTTATACCTGCACAAAAGTGGGCTAAACTTCCTACTAGTTTATAGAACAATTCGTCAGCATTTCATCTACAAAAGCCATTCTTCAGTCTGAACTTAACTGTTCTACAGTGAAGAAACTACAGATCTCCACCAGAAAAGTTGGCTGGCCAATTGCCTTGAGAGGACATAAGTTCTTTGATCATTTAACCCAAACTGATCTATTGCCTTCCCGCCAAACTACAAGAAATCTGCATCGTTCATGCACGAGCGATTTGTGTGCGCCAGTCCCGGTTCAGTTGGACCATCCGCGCCACGGCAATGATTTCTTCGAAACTGAAATTCAACATCTCCTTCTCGGGATCGTAGGTCCATGTGAACTCGAACCTGAATTCCCAAGCTGAGCTGATGCCCGCCGCCAGCTTTGGCTGTCGAACAATCCAGCGTGCTGAGTGTAGACGCTTGGTCGCCACCACGCTACGGCCTTCGACGGTGCGTAGGATGGAGCGTCTTAGCCGCAGACGGCGTACTCCTAGCCTACCCCACTGAGGTAAGGTAGTCCGCGCCGAAGCATGGACGCGAGAGTTCCTAGACCTTGGCACTGCCCTGTTCGAGGGTGTGTACCCTTGGCGGCGGCATGCTCTCATGAATGATTTGATATGTACCTTGTTCCCATTGCCTAGAGCATGCCGTAATGCTACCGCGCAATTTCTCCAAATCGCTCTCTTGGCCCTGCTTGCCGCATCTGGTGCCGACGACGGCGCAGTCGCCGCCACGGCCGATTCGGCACATTCGGGGAAATCATTCGTCTGGCAGGGCAATGGGAGACCAGCCTTGAAGTAGAGCTTCATGGCCTGCCTTAGAGGGGATGAATACCCTAGTTTCGGCGGCTGTCGCGGCGGCGGCGGCTTAGGTGGGGCCATGTTACCCTAGTTGGTGCGGCGCGGAGGAGCTGTGCAAGGTGAACTATGGTTGGTCGGAGAAGGGGAGTGAAAGACTGGCAGTAGGTTTGGACTACGGGCACGCATGAAAATAACCATTTCCCATTTCCTTAGAGGGTAATAATTCGACACTCGTTGCATTAACAGCTCAATCTCTATTTTCCTTCTTAGCATAAGAGTGCAAATGTATTAAAAAAATCGGTCGTGGCTATCCACCTCATCGGGCAATGTACCAGGACAGGTAGGAGACGGGACCGGGTTTCATTTTACAAATGTTGACGACTGTGCCCTTATGTTTATACGATATTATTTATATGCCACCATGTACCGTCGAGTGTAGCAACACCATCAAAAACAGGGGATAACGACGTGGCGTGTTTTATTTTTTTAAAGGGCATCAGAAACAGGGTATGCCGACGTGGCATGTTTTCTGACTGGCGGGCCCACCCCTCCACCTTCGACGGCGCGCATCCCAGGTTCGAGGGGTGGTGTCGCCCATAGGGTGGCAAGCGGCACCCGCATAACAACCCGCGAAGCAAAATATAGGCAAAAGGGGGTCTCAAAAGTTAGTAAAATTAGAGAAGGCTTACTGAAAAAGTTGTGCCGCAACCCGTCCCGCTTGACACCCTAGCCGCCCACCAACACATTATTGTGTAATTTTCCATGTGGGACCTGAACTCCGGTGCTGAGCTGATGCCCGTGGCAAACACAGAGAATTCTGAAAGAAGCTACTAAAAATAAATACTTTGAATTCTAGAAGTACTAAATTTAAATACATTACAATTTTGTCTAAAAGGTAATACGCATTCTGATCATCGGAATAATATAAATATAGTACAAATTTCTACATCGAAAAATAGACCTGAAAATGCTAGCAAATAACCTAGGATGAATATATCATTCATTCTCCCCTATATATTTCGTCGTCGTCGACTCCCGAGTGCTGCAACACATGTTCAGAGAACTCTCTCCGTTTGCAGTGTGCTGTCAGTATCTCGTACAGAGGGTAAGGCCTCGGTGTATGTTCTAGACTTAAGCCATACATTACCATTGTTGGTTCCTCTTCCCAGGCTTAAACCTCATGCTCGTACAGTCTGATAAAATTCATGTAGTATATGCAACCGGGTTTGACTGTGGGGTGTAACCTGGTGTCAATGGAGATAGACCGATTGCAACCAACGAAGAGGGCATGAATTCCAATGTCGCCGACGGCCTCGAGAGAGCGGTTCTCCGTGTCCACCCAGTACAACACCGGTTGCCCTTTGGCGAAATCCCCGTTCAACACAAGAAGCAGATCATCATCTGACTCCACAAGGTAAAATTTGTAGGTTCCGCGTAGATGTTCAAAGACTAGGGCCGAAATTATTTTGGCCATCGTGACAGTGCTCGCGCATTGCTCTAACTGGATGTTGGTCGACAAGATGTCTCCATTCTCAAGTAATGCATATACTTCCCCACGGAATGTCGTCATGCAGACCAGAAGCGTATCAGGAGGTGGCGAATACAATCCTTCTCCAAATGACCCATTGATTTGCCCCGTTGGTGTGCTCTCATAGGCCCATGCAATATGATCTGGATAATCAGTGTAAACGAACACCATCATCGGGGACTTCGTCACGACGACAGATTGTAGAAGATCAGATGGTATGTGTGCTTGAAACTCAGTGTTAGACTTGTGAGTGATTGGGTTCAGAAGCCGAATCTAGTACGGCTCCACCCTCTGAGCAAGCACGATGACGCCACGAGAAACACCGACGAAGTAGAATCTTTTGGAAGAAGAGGGCATCAGTTAGCACTAAGATGTTTACAATGGAAAATACCAATAAATATCGGATGTGAATGTGAACCTGTGATGGACGTCCATTAGATTTGTCCTGAAGCAACGACCAGTGGCGAGGTTGAGGAAGGTGTAGTCGTCAATGTCTGGAAGTATGTTATCTATCATGATCCAGTTGTTGTGATGGAATTCGGGCACCTTTAAAGTGCGGCGCCTATCGGTGCAGACTTCCCGACAAGCAGCATAGGTGTCGACGTACTCCTCTTTCTCTAGCAAATAGTCGGCGATCTTGCGAAGTGGGTCGGCCAGGAGATTGGCCCAGTTCTTCTTCATCCGGCTACTGGCCATGGCTTACGTGCGGGAATTTTTTGATCGAGGAAGAAAGAAGAACTACCACTGCGAGGAGAAGAAGAAGAGGATAATAGACGAGGGAGACGAAGCGGAACTGCCACTACGAGGAGATGATGAGATGGGGGAGAAGAAGCAGAATTGCCAATTCAAGTTTGGATCAATGGGCTTTTTTCCAGAACTAGCGCGTGGACCAGCCATGCACTGCATGCAAGTCTTGATCAAACAGACTGACATGTGGGACCTGCTAAAAATTCTGTGAAGTGCTTCCCGTGTATAGTGCGCTGACAGGTGGCATGTTTTCTGACAGGCGGGCCCTCCGCCTCCACCTACGACGGCGCGTGTCCCAGGTTTGAGGGCTGGTGCCGCCCACCAACACATTATTGTGCAATTTTCCATGCTTTGTCGCAACCAGCTCCGCTCCGCTCCTCTCTTCTGCTCCTGCCGCCGCCACTCCGCTCAGTCGTGCACCGCTCTCGTCGTCCCCTTGGGCCGTCGTCCTCCCGTCCTCCCCTCCCTGCCATCCCCTCACGTCCCCTCCCCTCCCCTCCCTGCCTTGTCTCCTTGTCGCCACCCACCTCCCAGGCACGTCTGGAAACGAAAACCGAGAGTCGGCCATTAGGTTAGGGGCCCAATGACGCTGGTGATCTGGATCCCTCTCGGAGATAGATCCTGTGAGGCTTGAGAGCACGGATATGGGTCCTGCGCGGATGGAGAGCACAAAATCTCCTTCAAGTCTGGAGAGCACAGAGGACAACGAAACGGGGGGAGAGGTGGCGAGGTGCAGAGCTTTGGAGGTATGGAGCCCAGAGAAGGTGCCGTGCGTCCACATTGAAAGGTAAGAACTGTGATTCCTTATCTGCATACCCTAATTAGCGTTTATAGTCCCGTGGTGATGCCAAGGATATGGGTTGGTAACCGCAGGACGTCTGTACATCTTGTCCTTGAGCATGATGCTTTGTCAAGCGAGCATGAAGGCACTGAAACGTGTGGCGGTGCAGATGATGATGAGAAAGCATATCTAGACGTGGCTGCTGACCCTGATAGGATGGAGAGTAGGGAATATTTGGTTGATTCGAACTTTGAGCCTGACTATGGGACTGATGAGGAAGAGGAATGTGAAGATGTGGAAATGGGATGTAGATACAACGACGAAGACGTGGACAGGCTAGTGATACACTTTGACAGGGACAATCCTACAATTGATGAGGGGACTGTCTTTGATAATGTGGAGGACTACAGATATGCAGTTGCAACCTATGCAATCAGAGTTGGGTTCGAATTTATCATTGAAAAGAGCGACCAAAAGAGATTAGGGTGCACTGTAGGGAAAGTAATGTGTGTAAATGGAGATTACATGCATCTCCAATGCGGGGTGGACACCCATTTCAGGTTGCAATAGCTACATTTAGTTTCAGTCTTTCTCATATTTATTCTGCTGATAACTGGCTTTGAATTATTTGGATTCTTATCGAATGCAGATCAAAGTAAACACGAAGGAATACAACTGCCCCTAATACTTCTTTAAGTGGTAAAATTAGACCGGCGACTACCAAGTGGATTGCTGCTACTACACTTGACTGGGTGAGGGAGGATCATAACATTGGACCAGCTGAACTCAGAGCAAAGATTAGCAAAAAGTTTAACGTTCTGATTCCTTATCACAGAGTGTTTGATGGGAAGGAGATGGCTCTAGACTTCATTCAAGGCAAGTGGAATGACAGTTTTCATATGTTGTATAGTTTCAAAGCTCAGGTAGAGAAAACATCACCTGGTAGTGTTGTTGACATCGATTACGAGGTTGTGAAAGGGAGAGAAAAGGTCTCGAGGGGGGTCAGGTATAAGCAGGCAGATAAGATATGCTTCAGGAGATGTTTTGTCTGCCTGAAGGCATGCTGGAAGGGGTTCCTAGACGGCTGCAGGCAATACTTGGCAATAGGCACAACTTATTTAACAGGAAAGTTCAGGGGACATGTTGCTTCTGCTTGTGCTTTGGACGCGCATAATTGGCTTCTACCCGTAGCTTATGTTGTTCTTGAGGGTGAATCAAATGAAAGCTGGACAAGGTTCATGCAGAGACTACGGGAACTAATTGGTCACCCTGAAGGCTTGGTGATACACACCGGTGCATCCGAGGGTCTTGAGAATGCTGTTGATTATGTGTTTCCTAGGGTTGAGCATAGGGAATGCATGCAACACCTCGCTACTAACTTCACGAAGAAGTTCGAAGGAAAGATCTTTGAAGAGGACTTGTGGCGATCAGCATACACATACATCCCAAGCACGCATGTTACTTACTTGCAGAACATGTATGTAGTTCCAAAGGTGAAAAAATACCTTGAGGAACATCACACCAAGCTATGGGCCAGAAGCAAGTTTGGCGATTTAAGCAAGGTGGATTTTGTATGCAATAATTTGGCAGAGAGTTTCAATGATAAGATTTCGGGCATGAAGACACTTGGAATTGTTATTTTGTTGGATGCAATAAGACAGTGCATAATGGTGAAGATAGATTTAAGGCAAAGAATTTGTGCAAGAAAAATTTTAGGCCATAAAATAGTTCCAAAGGTGGTTATGTTACTGAATGCAAGAACCAGGGCAATGAGAGCCATAAAGATGAGGGTGGTCAGAAGTTCCAGAACATTGGCTGAGGTTTATGCAGAATACAAGCGTGGAAGTGAATGGAGGTACACTGTAGACATTGGAAACAAGACTTGTTCATGCAGGCAGTGGCAGATTACTGGCCTGCCATGTTACCATGCAATTTACTTCATCTTAAAGCTTAGAGCTAATAGAGCTGAAATAGATCACTATGTCGACAACTATTTCTTCGTGGAGAAGTTTGCTGCAACTTATGCAGAAAACGTACCACCTATGGCCGATGAAAATGATTGGGAGATTGTCGATCCAGGGTTCAAACTTCCACCACCAGTTCTTAGGAGGCCACCTGGGAGGCCTAGAAAGCTAAGGATCGTAGCCTCCACCAATAAAGGTCCAAGGCTTGGTGCTAGGAAAAGGAAATGCGGACGTTGTGGAGGATTCGGCCATATCAAGAGGTTGTGCAAAAACCCAGTTACACATGCTATTGTCCCTGTTCACACCCCGGTGGCAGAAAACGAGGCTTCTCAGCCAGAACTGGCAGAAGAGAAGCGCGAAGATGGTGATGAGCACTCGGAGGAAAACGTACGTAAGCAGCCAATTTATGAAGAAGTGGAGGTGCCGGCTAGAAAAGGGTGTGAAAATAAACAAAATGGTAAGCGGAACGGGGAGGAAAGGGCAAATAATGGAGGTGTATTAGAATATGAAGAAGTTGCAGTGGTGATTGAGGATGTTCTTAAGGATCTTTCGGCTAACTGCAGGAGAAATAATAAATCTCTACCAATTTCATCTTTGTACGATTCTCCGGATGAAAGGTAAGCTTAAAAATTATTTTATTTGCCATTTTATCATTTTTTTATCCTCATCAAATGATGCTTAATGCAGCGTGGGCTAGCAGACTAATAAGAGGAGCAGAAAGATGCGGGCACAGTAACGTCCTATGTTGAATTGTATCATTGAAAATAAACTAGCCGTGTCGTCTTTATTTATATCTAGCGCATGCAACGTGTCTGTGATGGGGTCATGTGGACCAGATTACATTTTTTAAAATATTATTGCATTAATTTTTTACCTGCGTTTGGACGCGGCTACTAGTTCCCATCTCCCTTGCATTCCCATCTCCTCTGGCGCACTCCAGAATTATGGCTGTGCCATCAAGTAGCAGAGTCAGCGTATAGTCCCATCAGGTGTGAACGCAATGACTTTGTTTGTTCAGAATTTGACGACTTTTGATTAGTTTGAAAGACAGAGAAACCTAAAACATGTATCTAGACATGTTTTGGGTATAGACACATTTATTAAATATTTCCACAGGAGTAGTACACTATTACAACACGCTCGATCCCTTCTCCTCAGGCGCACTCCAAATTACGGCTGTGCCATCAAGTGCTAGGAGCAGAGTCAGCGTATTGTCCCATCAGATATGCCAGGGAACGTGCGAACTTTATTTCAGGATCGGACGAGTTTCGATCGACTAGTTTCAAAGACAAAGAGAACTAAAACATGGCCAACATATATAGATTATGCCGATAATCGACCATGACTCAGGTGACCCAGATCCAAATAGCGCATTAAGATACCGTACATAGATTTAATTTATGCTTAAGTGGCCCTAATCGACTATGACGCTCCCGCAGTCTCCATCATTGACGACGTTGTCCGCGTCGCCACCAGCCTCCTCCGCGTCGGAATCGATGTCGACGTTCCCGGCAGCGTTCCTCCTTCTCATGGATTCTTAACGGCGTGCTACATCGATAACGGTGGAGGTCGTACGCCCAGGCACTGCCCAGAAGCGCTGCCTCCCTTCGGGGTTGCGCAGATCCGGGTGGATCTCCCGCCGGTGGGTTCCGCATAGCTCAATCAACGCAGCCCGCTCCTTCTTGAACAGCTTTCGCCAGTACGCGCTCGTACGCGAGTACCGCGCCATTGCCCTCTTCCGCTCCGACAGCTGGCGGCGGCGCTCCTCGATTTGCCTCGCCAACGCGTTGTCACTCAAGAGCGGCGCGACAGGAACCCCGGTGTAGCTGAGCTCGAATCCGGCTGGAAGCCTCGCTAACGGCGGCACGAGTATGCCGTAGTGGGCGAACATCTGAGCCTCGTGCAAGATGAGCCATGGCGATGAAGAAACACGATCTTATTTTCGGCCCCGAGGTTAAGGGGATAAAGGCAAGGGCGTAGGCCCAACGTAGTTGCCACGGCCAATCAGTTCGCAGAACAGACTTCTCGCGGATCGCCCTCGCGAAGGACATCACTATCGTCCACGCACCCCAATCCAACGGCGCCTAACAATCAGGGATCGGGTCTTCTAGAAGCCCAGAGCGGTTGCTGGTTAGTTCTGCATCCCGATTGTTTGTGGCCAACAGCGGTAGTTGAAAATAATACACATTTCGATGAGACTGGTGGATCCATGAGTGGTCTCTAAAGAGAACACACATCCAGTGACTCTGGTTGTTGTTAGTAAAAAGAACACACATGCAATGACACTGGTGGATACATATGTGGTATGTGAAAAGAACATGCATGCAATGACTCTAGTTGTTGTTAGTGAAAACAAAACACATGCAATGACACTGGTGGATCCATGTGTGATCTCTAAAGAGAACACACATTTTAATGACACTGGTGGATCCATAGGTGGTATGTGAAAAGAACACACATGTGCAATGACTGTGGTTGTTGTTACTAAAAAGAACACACATGCAATGACTCTGGTGGATCCATGTGAAAAGAACACACTTGCAATGACACTAGTGGATCCATACGTGGTATGTGAAGAGAACACACATGCAAGATGACTCTGGTTGTTGCTACTAAAAAGAACACACATGCAATGACACTGGTGGACCCATAGGTGGTCTCTGTAGAGAACACACATTTCAATCACACTAGTATGTGAAAAGAACAAACATGCAATGACTCGGGTTGTTGTTAGTGAAAAGAACACACATGCAATGACACCGGTGGATCCATGTGTGGTCTCTGAAGAGAGCACACATTTCAATGACTCTTGTTGTTGTTAGTAAAAAAGAACACATATGCAATGACACCGGTGGATCCATGTGTGCTGTCTGTAGAGAAGACACATTTTAATGACACTGGTGGGTCCATATGTGGTATGTGAGAAGAACACACATGCAATGACACTGGTGGATCCATGGGTGGATTGTGAAAAGAACACACATGCAATGACACTGGTGGATCCATAGGTGGTATGTGACAAGAACACACATGCAAAATGAGTCTGGTTGTTGTTACTAAAAAGAAACACAGATGCAATGACAATGGTGGATCCATGTGTGGTCTCTGAAGAGAGCACACATGCAATGACACTGGTGATCCATATGTGGTATGTGAAAAGAACACACATGCAATCACTCTGGTTGTTGTTAGTAAAAAGAACACACATGCAATGACACTGGTGGATCCATATGTGGTATGTGAAAGAACACGCATGCAATGACTCCAGTTGTTGTTAGTGAAGAGCACACACATGCAATGACACTGGTGGATCCATGTGTGATCTCTAAAGAGAACACACATTTCAATGACACTGGTGGATCCATAGGTGGTATGTGAAAAGAACACACATGTGAAATGACTCTGGTTGTTGTTACTAAAAAGAACACACATGCAATGACTCTGGTGGAACCATGTGAAAAGAACACACATGCAATGCCACTGGTGGATCCATAGGTGGTATGTGAAGAGACACACATGCAAAATGACTCTAGTTGTTGTAACTAAAAAGAACACACATGCAATGACACTGGTGGATCCATGTGTGGTATCTGAAGAGAGCACACATGCAAAATGACTCTGGTTGTTGTAACTAAAAATAACACACATGCAATGACACTGGTGGATCCATGGGTGGATTGTGAAAAGAACACACATGCAAAATGGATCTGGTTGTTGTTACTAAAAAGAACACACATGCAATGACACTAGTGGATCCTTGTGTAGTCTCTGAAGAGAGCACACATGCAGTGACACTAGTATCCATATGTGGTCTCTGAAGAGAGCACACATTAAATGAGTCTTGTTGTTGTTAGTGAAAAGAACACACATGCAATGACACTGGTGGATCCATGTGTGGTCTCTGAAGAGAACACACATGCAATGACTCTGGGTGTTGTTAGTAAAAAGAACACACATGCAATGACACTGGTGGATTCCATGTGTGGTCTCCGAAGAGAACACATATGCAATGACACTGGCGGATCCATAGGTTGTATGTGAAATGAACACACATGCAAAATGGCTGGTTGTTGTTACTAAAAAGAACACACATGCAATGACAA